>OU342736.1:37375869-37385904 GCA_910589765.1 Avena atlantica
TGAAGATAGGGGACGAGCATCGTTAGAACTTGCATTGGATCTCTGAAGAACCACATATTGCGAGTCTAAAAATGATTTTTTCAAAAAATCACGGGCGATAGATCATGTACCTGTAGTACAACCGGACCCACTTCCTACCGATTCGGCAGACATTTGGTCCTTTTTTACCCGGGATGGACGAAAAGTTTGAGATGTCCGGTTGGGAGATAGTCCATGTAAGGTGGTCTAGTATTTTAGGAAAATGGGACGGTAGCAGTCTAAAACGGCATTTTGGTGGGTTACTTCACAAACAACCCTTTTGTTTGCGCTCGGAAAATGGAAAAGGGCTTTTCCCGTGCGACAAAAAGGAAAACTCCTCCTGCAACATTGTTTCTCCATCCAATGTCCACACACATGCATAATATGGGAACAGCATCACAAACTATGCCATGATTCAGCACATAACATCGGTCATTTGGACCGAAAGCCATGAAACCTCGAACATGATAGGTCATTTTGTGAAGGTTTTTTAGAGACATGATCAATATACCAAGTCTGATATTTTTTCCTTTCAACTATGTCACATAATATGACACCAGTGAAGGATTTTCATTGTTCGGATTTTTTTGAATTTATTATGCCCGTTTTGAATTTTCTAAATTTCTAACTATGGTCGAACCGGTGTGCAGAAGATAGGGAACGAGCATCGTTAGAACTTGCATGGGATCTCTGAAAAAACCACATATTGCAGTCTAAAAATGATTTTTTTCAAAAATAACAGGGATAGATCATGTACCTGTAGTACAAACCGGACCCCCTCCTACCGATTCGGCAGACGTTTGTCCTTTTTACCCGGGATGGACGAAAAGGTTTGAAAGTCCCGTTTGGAGATAGTCCATGTAAGGTGGTCTAGTATTTTAGGAAAATGGGACGGTAGCATTATGAAACGGCATTTGGTGGTTACTTCACAAAACGACCCGTTTTTTGCGCTCGGAAAATGGAAAAGGGCTTTTTCGTGCGACAAAAAGGAAAACTTCCTCCTGCAACATTATTCTCCATACCAATGTCCACATGCATGCATAATATGGGCATAGCATCACAAACTATGCCGTGATTCAGCACATAACATCGGTCATTTGGACCGAAAGCCATGAAACCTCGAACATGATAGGTCATTTTGTGAAGGTTTTTTTCGAGACATGATCAATAACCAAGTCTGGTATTTTTGCTTTCAACTATGTCAATAATATGACACCACGCGAAGGATTTTCATTGTTCGGATTTTTTTGAATTTATTATGCCCGTTTTGAATTTTCTGAATTTCTAACTATGGTCGAACCGGCGTGCATGAAGATAGGGGCCGAGCATCGTTAGAACTTGCATTGGATCTCTGAAGAAACCACATATTGCGAGTCTAAAAATGATTTTTCAAAAATCACTGGGCGATAGATCATGTACCTGTAGTACAAACCGGACCCACTTCCTACCGATTCGGCAGACAGTTGTCCTTTTTACCCGGGATTACGAAAAGGTTTGACATGTCCCGGTGGGAGATAGTCCATGTAAGGTGGTCTAGTATCTTAGGAAAATGGGACGGTAGCATTCTGAAACGGCATTTTGGTGGTTACTTCACAAAACACCCGTTTTTTGCGCTCGGAAAATGGAAAAGGATTTTCCGTGCGACAAAAAGGAAAACATTCCTCCTGCAAACATTGTTCTCCATACCAATGTCCACACGCATGCATAATATGGGCACAACATCACAAACTATGCCGTGATTCAGCACATACATCGGTCATTTGGACCGAAAGCCATGAAACCTCGAACATGATAGGTCATTTTGTGAAGGTTTTTTCGAGACATAATCATATACCAAGTCTGGTATTTTTCCTTTCAACTATGTCACATAATATGACACCACGCGAAGGATTTTCATTGTTCGGATTTTTTTTTTAATTTATTATGCCTGTTTTGAATTTTCTGAATTTCTAACTATGGTCGAACCGGTGTGCATGAAGATAGGGAACGAGCATCGTTAGAACTTGCATTGGATCTCTGAAGAAACCACATATTGCGAGTCTAAAAATGATTTTTTTCAAAAAATCACGGGCGATTGATCATGTACCTGTAGTACAAACCGGACCCACTTCCTACCGATTCGGCAGACATTTGTCCTTTTTACCCCCGGGATGGACGAAAAGGTTTGAGATGTCCCGGTTGGGAGATAGTCCATGTAAGGTGGTCTAGTATTTTAGGAAAATGGGACGGTAGCATTCTGAAACGGCATTTTAGTGGTTACTTCACAAAACGACCCGTTTTTTTATGCTCGGAAAATGGAAAAGGGCTTTTCCGTGCGACAAAAGGAAAACTTCCTCCTGCAACATTGTTCTCCATACCAATGTCCACATGCATGCATAATATGGGCACAGCATCACAAACTATGCCGTGATTCAGCACATAACATCGGTCATTTGGACCGAAAGCCATGAAACCTCGAACATGATAGGTCATTTTGTGAAGGTTTTTTCGAGACATGATCAATATACCAAGTCTGGTATTTTTCCTTTCAACAATGTCACATAATAGACACCACAGAAGGATTTTAATTGTTCGATTTTTTTTGAATTTATTATGCCCCCGTTTTGATTTTCTGAATTTCTAACTATGGTCGAAACGGTGTGCATGAAGATAGGGACGAGCATCGTTAGAACTTGCATTGGATCTCTGAAGAAACCACATATTGCGAGTCTAAAAATGATTTTTAAAAAAATCACGGGATAGATCATGTACCTGTAGTACAAACCGGACCCACTTCCTACCCATTCGGCAGACATTTGTCCTTTTTACCCGGGATTGACGAAAGGTTTAAGATGTCCCGGTTGGGAGATAGTCCATGTAAGGTGGTCTAGTATTTTAGGAAATGGAACGGTAGCATTCTGAAACGGCATTTTGGTGGTTACTTCACAAAATGACCCGTTTTTTTGCGCTCGGAAATGGAAAAGGGCTTTTCCGTGCGACAAAAAGGAAAACTTCCTCCTGCAACATTGTTCTCCATACCAATGTCCACACGCGGCATAATATGGGCACATCCCAAACTATGCCGTGATTCAGCACATAACATCGGTCATTTGGACCGAAAGCCATGAAACCTCGAACATAATAGGTCATTTTGTGATGGTTTTTTCGAGACATGATCATATACCAAGTCTGGTATTTTACCTTTCAAATATGTCACATAAATGACACCACCACGCGAAGGATTTTCATTGTTTGGATTTTTTTTAATTTATTATGCCTGTTTTGAATTTTCTGAATTTCTAACTATGGTCGAACCGGCGTGCATGAAGATAGGGAACGAGCATCGTTAGAAACTTGCATTGGATCTCTGAAGAAACCACATATTGCGAGTGTAAAAATGATTTTTTCATGAAATCACGGGTGATAGATCATGTACCTGTAGTACAAACCGGACCCACTTCCTACCGATTCGGCAGACATTTGTCCTTTTTACCCGGGATGGACGAAAAGGTTTGATTTGTCCCGGTTGGGAGATAGTCCATGTAAGGTGGTCTAGTATTTTAGGAAAATGGGATGGTAGCATTCTGAAACGGCATTTTAGGTGGTTACTTCACAAAACGACCCGTTTTTTATGCTCGGAAAATGAAAAGGGCTTTTTCGTGCGACGAAAAGGAAAACTTCCTCCTACAACATTGTTCTCCATACCATTGTCCACACATGGCATAATATGGGCACAGCATCACAAACTATGCCGTGATTCAGCACATAAACAAGGTCATTGGACCGAAAGCCATGAAACCTCGAACATGATAGGTCATTTTGTGAAGGTTTTTTTCGACACATGATCAATATACCAAGTCTGGTATTTTTCCTTTCAACTATGTCACATAATATGACACCACGCGAAGGATTTTCGTTGTTCGAATTTTTTTGAATTTATTAGCCCGTTTTGAATTTTTCGAATTTCTAACTATGGTCGAACTGGTGTGCGTGAAGATAGGGGACGAGCATCGTTAGAACTTGCATTGGATCTCTGAAAACCACATATTGCGAGTCTAAAATGATTTTTCAAAAAATCACGGGCGATAAGATCATGTACCTGTAGTACAACCGGACCCACTTCCTACCTACCGATTCGGCAGACATTTGTCCTTTTTACCCCGGGATGGACGAAAAGGTTTGAGATGTCCCGGTTGGGAGATAGTCCATGTAAGGTGGTCTAGTATTTTTGGAAAATGGGACGGTAGCATTCTGAAAACGGCATTTGGTGGTTACTTCACAAAACAACCCTTTTTTTGCGCTCGGAAAATGGAAAAGGGCTTTTCCATGCGACAAAAGGGAAAACTTCCTCCTGCAACATTGTTCTCCATCCAATGTCCACACACATGCATAATATGGGCACAGCATCACAAACTATGCCGTGATTCAGGACATAACATCGGTCATTTGGACCGAAAGCCATGAAACCTCGAACATGATAGTCATTTTGTGAAGGTTTTTTCGAGACATGATCAATATACCAAGTCTGGTATTTTTCCCTTTCAAGTATGTCACATAATATGACACCACGCGAAGGATTTTCATTGTTCGGATTTTTTTTGAATTTATTATGCCCGTTTTGAATTTTCTAATTTCTAACTATGGTCGAACCGGTGTGCATGAAGATAGGGAACGAGCATCGTTAGAACTTGCATTGGATCTCTGAAAAACCACATATTGCGAGTCTAAAAATGATTTTTTCAAAAAATAACGGGGATAGATCATGTACCTGTAGTACAAACCGGACCCACTTCCTACCGATTCGGCAGACGTTTGTCCTTTTTACCCGGGATGGACGAAAAGGTTTGAGAAGTCCCGGTTGGGAGATAGTCCATGTAAGGTGGTCTAGTATTTTACGAAAATGGACGGTAGCATTCTGAAACGACATTTTGGTGGTTACTTCACAAAGACCCGTTTTTTTTACGCTCGGAAAATGGAAAAGGCTTTTCCGTGCGACAAAAAGGAAAACTCTCCTCCTGCAACATTACTCCATACCAATGTCCACATGCATGCATAATATGGGCACAACATCACAAACTATGCCGTGATTCAGCACATAACATCGGTCATTTGGACAAAGCCATGAAACCTCGAACATGATAGGTCATTTGTGAAGGTTTTTTTCAGACATGATCAATATACCAAGTCTGGTGGTATTTTTGCTTTCAACTATGTCAAATAATATGACACCACGCGAAGGATTTTCATTGTTCGGATTTTTTTGAATTTATTATGCCCGTTTTGAATTTTCTGAATTTCTAACTATGGTCGAACCGACGTGCATGAGGATAGGGGACGAGCATCGTTAGAACTTGCATTGGATCTCTAAAGAAACCACATATTGCGAGTCTAAAAATGATTTTTTCAAAAAATCACGGGCGATAGATCATGTACCTGTAGTACAAACCGGACCCACTTCCTACCGATTCGGCAGACATTTGTCCTTTTAACCCGGATGGACGAAAAGGTTTGAGATGTCCCGATTGGGAGATAGTCCATGTAAGGTGGTCTAGTATCTTAGGAAAATGGGACGGTAGCATTCTGAAACGGCATTTTGGTGGTTACTTCACAAAACGACCCGTTTTTTGCGCTCGGAAAATGAAAAGGGATTTTCCGTGCGACAAAAAGGAAACATTCCTCCTGCAACATTGTTCTCCATACCAATGTCCACACGCATGCATAATATGGGCACAACATCACAAACTATGCCGTGATTCAGCACATAACATGGTCATTTGGAACGAAAGCCATGAAACCTCGAACATGATAGGTCATTTTGTGAAGGTTTTTTCGAGACATGATCAATATACCAAGTCTGGTTTTTTCCTTTCAACTATGTCACATAATATGACACCACGCGAAGGATTTTCATTGTTCGGATTTTTTTTGAATTTATTATGCTGTTTTGAATTTTCTGAATTTTATCTATGGTCGAACCGGTGTGCATGAAGATAGGGAACGACATCGTTAGAACTTGCATTGGATCTCTGAACAAACCACATATTGCGAGTCTAAAAATGATTTTTTTCAAAAAATCACGGGCGATAGATCATGTACCTGTAGTACAAACCGGACCCACTTCCTACTGATTCGGTAGACATTTGTCCTTTTTACCCGGGATGGACGAAAAGGTTTGAGATGTCCCGGTGGGAGATAGTCCATGTAAGGTGGTCTAGTATTTTAGGAAATGGGACGGTAGCATTCTGAACGGCATTTTGGTGGTTACTTTCACAAAACGACCCTTTTTTGCGCTCGGAAAATGGAAAAGGATTTTTCGTGCGACAAAAGGAAAACTTTCCTCCTACAACATTGTTCTCCATACCATATCCCACGCATGCATAATATGGGCACAGCATCACAAACTATGCCGTGATTCAGCACATAACATCGGTCATTTGGACCGAAAGCCATGAAACCTCGAACATGATAGGTCATTTTGTGAAGGTTTTTTCGACACATGATCAATATACCAAGTCTGGTATTTTTCCTTTCAACTATGTACATAATATGACACCACGCGAAGGATTTTCGTTGTTCGAATTTTTTTTGAATTTATTATGCCCGTTTTGAATTTTTGGGAATTTCTAACTATGGTCGAACCGGTGTGCGTGAAGATAGGGGACGAGCATCGTTAGAACTTGCATTGGATCTCTGAAGAAACCACATATTGCGAGTCTAAAAATGATTTTTTCAAAAAATCACGGGCGATAGATCATGTACCTGTAGTACAAACCGACCCACTTCCTACCGATTCGGCAGACATTTGTCCTTTTTACCCGGATGGACGAAAAGGTTTGAGATGTCCCGGTTGGGAGATAGTCCATGTAAGGTGGTCTAGTATTTTAGGAAAATGGGACGGTAGCATTCTAAAGGCATATTTGGTGGTTACTTCACAAAACGACCCGTTTTTTGCGCTCGGAAAATGGAAAAGGCTTTTCCGTGCGACAAAAAGGAAAACTTCCTCCTGCAACATTGTTCTCCATCCAATGTCCACAACATGCATAATATGGTAACAGCATCACAACTATGCCATGATTCAGCACATAACATCGGTCATTTGGACCGAAAGCCATGAAACCTCGAACATGATAGTTCATTTTCTGAAGTTTTTTTTGAGACATGATCAATATACCAAGTCTGGGTATTTTTCCTTTCAAGTATGTCACATAATATGACACCACGTGAAGGATTTTCATTGTTCGGATTTTTTTGAATTTATTATGCCGTTTTTGATTTTCTAAATTTCTAACTATGGTCGAACCGGTGTGCATGAAGATAGGGAACGAGCATCGTTAGAACTTGCATTGGATCTCTGAAAAACCACATATTGCGAGTCTAAAAGTGATTTTTTCAAAAAATAACGGGGGATAGATCATGTACCTGTAGTACAAACCGGACCCACTTCCTCCGATTCGGCAGACATTTGTCCTTTTTACCCGGGATGGACGAAAAGGTTTGAGATGTCCAGTTGGGAGATAGTCCATGTAAGGTGGTCTAGTATTTTAGGAAAATGGGACGGTAGCATTCTGAAACGGCATTTTGGTGGTTACTTTCACAAACGACCCGTTTTTTTACGCTCGAAAATGGAAAAGGGCTTTTCCGTGCGACAAAAAGGAAAACTTCCTCCTGCAACATTGTTCTCCATACCAATGTCCACATGCATGCATAATATGGGCACAGCATCCAAACTATGTCGTGATTCAGCACATAACATCGGTCATTTGGACAAAAGCCATGAAACCTCGAACATGATAGGTCATTTTGTGAAGGTTTTTTCAGACATGATCAATATACCAAGTCTGGTATTTTTGCTTTCAACTATGTCACATAATATGACACCACGCGAAGGATTTTCATTGTTCGGGGATTTTTTTTTAATTTATTATGCCCGTTTTGAATTTTTCTGAATTTCTAACTATGGTCGAACCGACATGCATGAAGATAGGGGCCGAGCATCGTTAGAACTTGCATTGGATCTCTGAAGAAACCACATATTGCGAGTCTAAAATTGTTTTTTTCAAAAAATCACTGGCGATAGATCATGTACCTGTAGTACAAACCGGACCCACTTCCTACCGATTCGGCAGACATTTGTCCTTTTTAACCCGGGATGTACGAAAGGTTTGAGATGTCCCGATTGGGAATAGTCCATGTAAGGTGGTCTAGTATTTTAGGAAAATGGGACGGTAGCATTCTGAAACGGCATTTTGGTGTTACTTTCTTCACAAAACGACCCGTTTTTTGCGCTCGGAAAATGGAAAAGGGATTTTTCCGTGCGACAAAAAGGAAACATTCCTCCTGCAACATTGTTCTCCATACCAATGTCCACACGCATGCATAATATGGGCACAACATCACAAACTATGCCGTGAAACCTCGAACATGATAGGTCATTTTGTGAAGGTTTTTTCGAGACATGATCAATATACCAAGTCTGGTATTTTTCCTTTCAACTATGTCACATAATATGACACCACGCGAAGGATTTTCATTGTTCGGATTTTTTTTGAATTTATTATGCCTGTTTTGAATTTTTCTGAATTTTTAACTATGGTCGAACCGGTGTGCATGAAGATAGGGGCCGAGCATCGTTAGAACTTGCATTGGATCTCTGAAGAAACCACATATTGCGAGTCTAAAAATGATTTTTTTCAAAAAATCACGGGCGATAGATCATGTACCTGTAGTACAAACCGGACCCACTTCCTACCGATTCGTTAGACATTTGTCCTTTTTACCCGGGATGGACGAAAAGGTTTGAAATGTCCCGGTTGGGAGATAGTCCATGTAAGGTGGTCTAGTATTTTAGGAAAATGGAACGGTAGCATTCTGAAACGGCATTTTGGTGGTTACTTCACAAAATGACCCGTTTTTTGCGCTCGGAAAATGGAAAAGGGCTTTTCCGTGCGACAAAAAGGAAAACTTCCTCCTGCAAACGTTCTCCATACCAATGTCTACATGCATGCATAATATGGGCACAGCATCACAAACTATGTCGTGATTCAGCACATAACATCGGTCATTTGGACCGAAAGCCATGAAACCTCGAACATGATAGGTCATTTTGTGAAGGTTTTTTAGAGACATGATCAATAAAACAAGTCTGGTATTTTTCCTTTCAAATATGTCACATAATATGATACCACGCGAAGGATTTTCATTGTTCGGATTTTTTTTGAATTTATTATGCCCGTTTTGAATTTTCTTAATTTCTAACTATGGTCGAACCGGTGTGCATGAAGATAGGGGAGGAGGATCGTTAGAAATTGCATTGGATCTCTGAAGAAACCACATATTGGTAGTCTAAAAATGATTTTTTCAAAAAATCACGGGCGATAGATCATGTACCTGTAGTACAAACCGGAACCACTTCCTACCGATTCGGCAGACATTTGTCCTTTTTACCAGGGTGGACGAAAAGGTTTGAGATGTCCCGGTTGGGAGATAGTCCATGTAAGGTGGTCTAGTATTTTAGGAAAATGGGACGGTAACATTCTGAAACGGCATTTTGGTGGTTACTTCACAAAACGACCCGTTTTTTGCGCTCGGAAAATAGAAAAGGGCTTTTCCGTGCGACAAAAAGGAAAACTTCCAAATAAAAAAAAAGGAAAACTTCCTCCTGCAACATTGTTCTCCATACCAATGTCCACACGCGTGCATAATATGGGCACAGCATCACAAACTATGCCGTGATTCAGCACATAACATCGGTCATTTGGACCGAAAGCCATGAAACCTCGAACATAATAGGTCATTTTGTGAAGGTTTTTTCGACACATGATCAATATACCAAGTCTGGTATTTTTCCTTTCAACTATGTCACATAATATGACACCACGCGAAGGATTTTCGTTGTTCGAATTTTTTTTGAATTTATTATGCCCGTTTTGAATTTTCGGAATTTCTAACTATGGTCGAACTGGTGTGCGTGAGATAGGGACGAGCATCGTTAGAACTTGCATTGGATCTCTGAAGAAACCACATATTGCGAGTCTAAAA
>OU342736.1:37386904-37669099 GCA_910589765.1 Avena atlantica
CCACTAAAATGCCGTTTCAGAATGCTACCATCCCATTTTCCTAAAATACTAGACCACCTTACATGGACTATCTCCCAACCGGGACAAATCAAACCTTTTCGTCCATCCCGGGTAAAAAGGACAAATGTCTGCCGAATCGGTAGGAAGTGGGTCCGGTTTGTACTACAGGTACATGATCTATCACCCGTGATTCATGAAAAAATCATTTTTACACTCGCAATATGTGGTTTCTTCAGAGATCCAATGCAGTTCTAACGATGCTCGTTCCCTATCTTCATGCACGCCGGTTCGACCATAGTTAGAAATTCAGAAAATTCAAAACAGGCATAATAAATTAAAAAAAAATCCAAACAATGAAAATCCTTCGCGTGGTGTCATATTATGTGACATATTTGAAAGGTAAAATACCAGACTTGGTATATTGATCATGTCTCGAAAAAACCATCACAAAATGACCTATTATGTTCGAGGTTTCATGGCTTTCGGTCCAAATGACCGATGTTATGTGCTGAATCACGGCATAGTTTGGGATGCTGTGCCCATATTATGCACGCGTGTGGACATTGGTATGGAGAACAATGTTGCAGGAGGAAGTTTTCCTTTTTGTAGCACGGAAAAGCCCTTTTCCATTTTCCGAGCGCAAAAAACGGGTCATTTTGTGAAGTAACCACCAAAATGCCGTTTCAGAATGCTACCGTTCCATTTTCCTAAAATACTAGACCACCTTACATGGACTATCTCCCAACCGGGACATCTATAAACCATTTCGTCAATCCCGGGTAAAAAGGACAAATGTCTGCCGAATGGGTAGGAAGTGGGTCCGGTTTGTACTACAGGTACATGATCTATCGCCCGTGATTTTTTGTAAAAATCATTTTTAGACTCGCAATATGTGGTTTCTTCAGAGATCCAATGCAAGTTCTAACGATGCTCGTCCTCTATCTTCATGCACACCGTTTCGACCATAGTTAGAAATTCAGAAAATTCAAAACGGGCATAATAAATTCAAAAAAAATCGAACAATTAAAATCCTTCGTGTGGTGTCTTATTATGTGACATTGTTGAAAGGAAAAATACCAGACTTGGTATATTGATCATGTGTCGAAAAAACCTTCACAAAATGACCTATCATGTTCGAGGTTTCATGGCTTTCGGTCCAAATGACCGATGTTATGTGCTGAATCACGGCATAGTTTGTGATGCTGTGACCATATTATGCATGCATGTGGACATTGGTATGGAGAACAATGTTGCAGGAGGAAGTTTTCCTTTTTGTCGCACGGAAAAGCCCTTTTCCATTTTCCGAGCATAAAAAACGGGTCGTTTTGTGAAGTAACCACTAAAATGCCGTTTCAGAATGCTACCGTCCCATTTTCCTAAAATACTAGACCACCTTACATGGACTATCTCCCAACCGGGACATCTCAAACCTTTTCGTCCATCCCGGGTAAAAAGGACAAATGTCTGCCGAATCGGTAGGAAGTGGGTCCGGTTTGTACTACAGGTACATGATCAATCGCCCGTGATTTTTTGAAAAAATCATTTTTAGACTCGCAATATGTGGTTTCTTCAGAGATCCAATGCAAGTTCTAACGATGCTCGTTCCCTATCTTCATGCACACCGGTTCGACCATAGTTAAAAATTCAGAAAAATTCAAAACAGGCATAATAAATTAAAAAAAATCCGAACAATGAAAATCCTTCGCGTGGTGTCATATTATGTGACATAGTTGAAAGGAAAAATACCAGACTTGGTATATTGATCATGTCTCGAAAAAACCTTCACAAAATGACCTATCATGTTCGAGGTTTCATGGCTTTCGTTCCAAATGACCAATGTTATGTGCTGAATCACGGCATAGTTTGTGATGTTGTGCCCATATTATGCATGCGTGTGGACATTGGTATGGAGAACAATGTTGCAGGAGGAATGTTTCCTTTTTGTCGCACGGAAAATCCCTTTTCCATTTTCCGAGCGCAAAAAACGGGTAGTTTTGTGAAGTAACCACCAAAATGCCGTTTCAGAATGCTACCGTCCCATTTTCCTAAGATACTAGACCACCTTACATGGACTATCTCCCAATCGGGACATGTCAAACCTTTTCGTACATCCCGGGTAAAAAGGACAAATGTCTGCCGAATCGGTAGGAAGTGGGTCCGGTTTGTACTACAGGTACATGATCTATCGCCAGTGATGTTTTGAAAAAATCATTTTTAGACTCGCAATATGTGGTTTCTTCAGAGATCCAATGCAAGTTCTAACGATGCTCGGCCCCTATCTTCATGCATGTCGGTTCGACCATAGTTAGAAATTCAGAAAATTCAAAACGGGCATAATAAATTCAAAAAGAATCCGAACAATGAAAATCCTTCGCGTGGTGTCATATTCATTGACATAGTTGAAAGCAAAAATACCAGACTTGGTTTATTGATCATGTCTGAAAAAAACCTTCACAAAATGACCTATCATGTTCGAGGTTTCATGGCTTTCTGTCCAAATGACCGATGTTATGTGCTGAATCACGGCATAGTTTGGGATGCTATGCCCATATTATGCATGCATGTGGACATTGGTATGGAGAATAATGTTGCAGGAGGAAGTTTTCCTTTTTGTCGCACGAAAAAGCCCTTTTCCATTTTCCGAGCGTAAAAAACGGGTCGTTTTGTGAAGTAACCACCAAAATGCCGTTTCATAATGCTACCGTCCCATTTTCGTAAAATACTAGACCACCTTACATGGACTATCTCCCAACCTGGACTTATCAAACCTTTTCGTCCATCCCGGGTAAAAGGGACAAACGTCTGCCGAATCGGTAGGAAGTGGGTCCGGTTTGTACTACAGGTACATGATCTATCCCCTGTTATTTTTTGAAAAAATCACTTTTAGACTCGCAATATGTGGTTTTTCAGAGATCCAATGCAAGTTCTAACGATGCTCGTTCCCTATCTTCATGCACACCGGTTCGACCATAGTTAGAAATTTAGAAAATTCAAAACGGGCATAATAAATTCAAAAAAATCCGAACAATGAAAATCCTTCACGTGGTGTCATATTATGTGACATACTTGAAAGGAAAAATATCAGACTTGGTATATTGATCATGTCTCGAAAAAACCTTCAGAAAATGAACTATCATGTTCGAGGTTTCATGGCTTTCGGTCCAAATGACCGATGTTATGTGCTGAATCATGGCATAGTTTGTGATGCTGTTCCCATATTATGCATGTGTGTGGACATTGGATGGAGAATAATGTTGCAGGAGGAAGTTTTCCTTTTTGTCGCACGGAAAAGCCCTTTTCCATTTTCCGAGCGCAAAAAGCGGGTTGTTTTGTGAAGTAACCACCAATATGCCGTTTTAGAATGCTACCGTCCCATTTTCCTAAAATACTAGACCACCTTACATGGACTATCTCCCAACCGGGACATCTCAAACCTTTTCGTCCATCCCGGGTAAAAAGGACAAATGTCTGCCGAATCGGTAGGAAGTGGGTCCGGTTTGTACTACAGGTACATGATCTATCGCCCGTGATTTTTTGTAAAAATCATTTTTAGACTCGCAATATGTGGTTTCTTCAGAGATCCAATGCAAGTTCTAACGATGCTCGTCCCCTATCTTCACGCACACCAGTTCGACCATAGTTAGAAATTCCGAAAATTCAAAACGGGCATAATAAATTCAAAAAAAATTCGAACAACGAAAATCCTTCGCGTGGTGTCATATTATGTGACATAGTTGAAAGGAAAAATACCAGACTTTGTATATTGATCATGTGTCGAAAAAACCTTCACAAAATGACCTATCATGTTCGAGGTTTCATGGCTTTCGGTCCAATTGACCGATGTTATGTGCTGAATCACGGCATAGTTTGTGATGCTGTGCCCATATTATGCATGCGTGTGGACAATGGTATGGAGAACAATGTTGTAGGAGGAAGTTTTCCTTTTCGTCGCACGAAAAATCCCTTATCCATTTTCCGAGCGCAAAAAGGGTCGTTTTGTGAAGTAACCACTAAAATGCCGTTTCAGAATGCTACCATCCCATTTTCCTAAAATACTAGACCACCTTACATGGACTATCTCCCAACCGGGACAAATCAAACCTTTTCGTCCATCCCGGGTAAAAAGGACAAATGTCTGCCGAATCGGTAGGAAGTGGGTCCGGTTTTTACTACAGGTACATGATCTATCACCCGTGATTTCATGAAAAAATCATTTTTACACTCGCAATATGTGGTTTCTTCAGAGATCCAATGCAAGTTCTAACGATGCTCGTTCCCTATCTTCATGCACGCCGGTTCGACCATAGTTAGAAATTCAGAAAATTCAAAACAGGCATAATAAATTAAAAAAAATCCAAACAATGAAAATCCTTCGCGTGGTGTCATATTATGTGACATATTTGAAAGGTAAAATACCAGACTTGGTATATTGATCATGTCTCGAAAAAACCATCACAAAATGACCTATTATGTTCGAGGTTTCATGGCTTTCGGTCCAAATGACCGATGTTATGTGCTGAATCACGGCATAGTTTGGGATGTTGTGCCCATATTATGCACGCGTGTGGACATTGGTATGGAGAACAATGTTGCAGGAGGAAGTTTTCCTTTTTGTCGCACGGAAAAGCCCTTTTCCATTTTCCGAGCGCAAAAAACGGGTCATTTTGTGAAGTAACCACCAAAATGCCGTTTCAGAATGCTACCGTTCCATTTTCCTAAAATACTAGACCACCTTACATGGACTATCTCCCAACCGGGACATCTCAAACCATTTCGTCAATCCCGGGTAAAAAGGACAAATGTCTGCCGAATGGGTAGGAAGTGGGTCCTGTTTGTACTACAGGTACATGATCTATCGCCCGTGATTTTTTGTAAAAATCATTTTTAGACTCGCAATATGTGGTTTCTTCAGAGATCCAATGCAAGTTCTAACGATGCTCGTCCTCTATCTTCATGCACACCGGTTCGACCATAGTTAGAAATTCAGAAAATTCAAAACGGGCATAATAAATTCAAAAAAAATCGAACAATTAAAATCCTTCGTGTGGTGTCTTATTATGTGACATTGTTGAAAGGAAAAATACCAGACTTTGTATATTGATCATGTGTCGAAAAAACCTTCACAAAATGACCTATCATGTTCGAGGTTTCATGGCTTTTGGTCCAAATGACCGATGTTATGTGCTGAATCACGGCATAGTTTGTGATGCTGTGACCATATTATGCATGCATGTGGACATTGGTATGGAGAACAATGTTGCAGGAGGAAGTTTTCCTTTTTGTCGCACGGAAAAGCCCTTTTCCATTTTCCGAGCATAAAAAACGGGTCGTTTTGTGAAGTAACCACTAAAATGCCGTTTCAGAATGCTACCGTCCCATTTTCCTAAAATACTAGACCACCTTACATGGACTATCTCCCAACCGGGACATCTCAAACCTTTTCGTCCATCCCGGGTAAAAAGGACAAATGTCTGCCGAATCGGTAGGAAGTGGGTCCGGTTTGTACTACAGGTACATGATCAATCGCCCGTGATTTTTTGAAAAAAATCATTTTTAGACTCGCAATATGTGGTTTCTTTAGAGATCCAATGCAAGTTCTAACGATGCTCGTCCCCTATCTTCATGCACGTCGGTTCGACCATAGTTACAAATTTAAAAAATTCAAAACGTGCATAATAAATTCAAAAAAAATCCGAACAATGAAAATCCTTCACGTGGTGTCATATTATGTGACATAGTTGAAAGGAAAAATACGAAACCTTGTATATTGATCATGTCTCGAAAAAACCTTCACAAAATGACCTATCATGTTCGAGGTTTCATGGCTTTCTGCCCAAATGACCGATGTTATGTGCTGAATCACGGCATAGTTTGTGATGCTGTGCCCATATTATGCATGCGTGTGGACATTGGTATGGAGAAGAATGTTGCAGGAGGAAGTTTTCCTTTTTGTCGCACGAAAAAGCCCTTTTCCATTTTCCGAGCGCAAAAAACGGGTCGTTTTGTGGAGTAACCACCAAAATGCCGTTTCAGAATGCTACCGTCCCATTTTCCTAAAATACTAGACCACCTTACATGGAATATCTCCCAACCGGGACATCTCAAACCTTTTCGTCCATCCCGGGTAAAAAGGATAAATGTCTGCCGAATCGGTAGGAAGTGGGTGCGGTTTGTACTACAGGTACGTGATCTATCGCCCGTGATTTTTTGAAAAAATCATTTTTACACTCGTAATATGTGGCTTCTTCAGGGATCCAATGCAAGTTCTAAATGAGCCATTTTTCTTCCCGCCATTTTACTTCCCGCCATTTTTTCCCGGCATTTCTCTCGCCAGTTCTTCCCTCCAGTTATCTTCCTACCATTTCTCACTATATATATATGTAGGGTTGGCCTCCATTGTCATTGCACATCTCTAGACTCATATCTGCAACCTCATCACTCTTTCCCATGACTTCCACCGTAGCACTAACTCCGAGGGAGGCGGAGGCGCTTTGCGCCTCGAACTACCCCTGCCCGCCGGGCTACTGTGTCCCCGTCGGCTGGATGCTGAGCGCCGGAGGCATGCCTGTTCCTCCTGTCCTTCTAGGTGTGGCGCTTCGGATGGCCATCACGAACCACTACTACTTCGAGCTCCCGCCGGATCAGCGGAGGAATCCCATATGGCATCCCGACTATTTTTCGACTTGGGAAGCCTTCTTCATGGATCGGCATGAGAGGGCGCTCACCAGGCACGAGGAGGATGGCCCACCTCCTCCGAACTTCAACGAGGCCGGCCATCGGTTGTGGTGGCGCGGTCGGACTCTCCAGAGCGTCATGGCCTATGAAACGGCCGCTGACTCTAGCCCCCACCTGCGCTACCCTCAAGTCCAGCCCAGTCGTACTCAGCCTTCAAGGTTCAACTACGGCGACCCCGACGACGACAGCCATGACGGCCGCGAAGAGTACGAAGACTACAGTGGCGAGTATTACAGGTGTAGGCAGGAGCATGACTGAAGCACTCGAACATTGCAAAACAAGTTCAGCCGATTATGGCTTAATCTAGCCATGTATCTTAATTTTCAGTTCTTCTATGTAACTTTGTGTTAGTTGCGTTATGTACGTTAATTCCAGTTCTATCCTAATAAAATTTTCTTTCCGCCCATTATTTCCCGTCCTTTTTTCCCGCCCATTAATATATAAAAAATATAAGTTAATTCAAATCCAAATTAAAACACAGAAAATGGTTATAAATTATTTATTCAAATCCAAACACTTTTTATGTTTAAAGTTTTTCTAAATTCCAAATTAATATTCAAAAATTATAAGTTAATTCATTTTTAATTTTAAATGGTTCATAGTTTAAATGGTTACGTTAATTATTTTTTAAAAATAGAAAATGGTTTTGAATTATTTATTCAAATCCAGACAATTTTTATGTTTAAAGTTTTTCTAAATTCCAAATTAATATTCAAAAAATATAAGTTAATTCATTTTTAATTTTAAATGGTTCATAGTTTAAATGGTTACATTAATTATTTTTTAAACACAGAAAATGGTTTTGAATTATTTATTCAAATCCACACAATTTTTATGTTTAAAGTTTTTCTAAATTCCAAATTAATATTTAAAAAATATAAGTTAATTCATTTTTAATTTTAATTGGTTCATAGATTAAATGGTTACATTAATTATTTTTTAAAAATAGAAAATGGTTTTGAATTATTTATTCAAATCCAGACACCTTTTATGTTTAAAGTTTTTCTAAATTCCAAATTAATATTCAAAAAATATAAGTTAATTCATTTTTAATTTTAAATGGTTCATAGTTTAAATGGTTACATTAATTAATATTTAAAAATAGAAAATGGTTTTGAATTATTTATTCAAATCCAGACACTTTTTATGTATAAAGTTATTCTAAATTCCAAATTAATATTCAAAAAATATAAGTTAATTCATTTTTAATTTTAAATGGTTCATAGTTTAACTGGTTACATTAATTATTTTTAAAAACATAAAATGGTTTTGAATTAGTTATTCAAATTCAAACACATTTTATGTTTAAAGTTTTTCTAAATTCCAAATTAATATTCAAAAAATATAAGTTAATTCATTTTTAATTTTAAATGGTTCATATTTTAAATTGTTACATTAATTATTTTTTAAAAATAGAAAATGGTTTTGAATTAGTTATTCAAATTCAAACACTTTTTATGTTTAAAGTTTTTCTAAATTCCAATTTAATATTCAAAAAATATCAGTTCATTCATTTTTAATTTGAAATGGTTCATAGTTTAAATGGTTACATTAATTGTTTTGAAAAACAATAAATGGTTTTGAATTAGTTATGCAAATTCAAACTCTTTTTATGTTTAAAGTTTTTCTAAATTCCAAAGTAATCATCATTTAAAAAACATTACAAATTTAAACCCCAAAATAAAAAATAAGGCGGGAACAGAGAGAAAATTCCTGAAATTTTTTGAAAACAGGGTCATATGTCCCGGTTGGTGGCAGACCCCCTGCGCGCGCCCCTTGGTCTGCTGAAAAAATTGGAATATATGTCCCGGTTGGTGGCTCCAACCGGGACGTATGACCCTTTAGTCCCGGTTGTAGCCACCAACCAGGACAAAAGGTCCTTTGGTTATAACTGGCTCGCCTCCTCTTCTTCTTTCCCATCTCACTTCTCTGCTTCTTCCTCTGCTTTCATCGACGACGCCGCCCCCGATCCACACGACGCCGACAGGCTGCCCGCGCCCACCGTCGTCGTCAGCGCCGCCGCCTCCACCTTCGTCTCCATCGGCTCCTCGCCGCCGCGCTCTCCTCCCCGTGCGACATCGTCATCCCTCCAGCCGCGCGCGCCAGCACCTCCAACCGCCGCCACGTGTCATCGCCGCCAGCAGGTATGCCCCCTCTCCGATACGCGGGATACGGGGTACGGGGCGGCTACGGGGCCACGTTGTCGTCGCTGCCGCAGCGCGGGATACAGGGCGGATACGGGGCCCGGGGCTACGTTGTCGTCGCCACCACCGGCGCGCGGGCTATATGGGCTGGCGAGCCGCGGGCGGCGCTGGCCACCGCCCAGGGGCGCGAGGCGCGGAGGTGCTGTCCATGGCCCAGGGGCGCGAGGCGCGGCAGCGTCGGTGCATGCATGCGTGTACAGGGGCGAGCAGCGCACAGGGGCGAGCCCTATTTTGTTCAATTATTTTTGTAAAAACTGAATTTTAGGCAGAACCATGTGAGGAGTATTTTGAGTATAAAAATTATTGTGTAAATTATTTTTGAGTGAATCCGTTGGCAAATGGTTGTATATTGAACCCTCTGACCATAAAAATTAACATTTGAAATAAAACATATAATTTAATTGCAGTAGAAAATATCCCATTGAATAAAGCTTTTCTAATAAAAGAAAAATAATTTAAATAACTTAATTGCACTAACTTGGTTCCAATTGGAATTCCACCTTTATAAAAAAGGACCGGTAAGTGTTTGTAATGTTCAGATCCTTGTTGAAACAACTTGTTCAATAAAATGATCTTGTTGCATGGTTGCATACATTACATTATATTGTTTTGCTGATTTGTGTTGTAGTTTTGAGTGTGTGCTTTTTGCTTGATTGTATTGCTATAGACTTTGAGGAGTGTGATATTTGCAATATCAAGGAGAGTATCTAAATACTCTACTATCAAGGCAAGTGATACTTTGGTCATCAAAAGTCCTATCTTTTCTATATTGCATTAGTGATGTTTTTGTATGTGCATGATAGGACTATTATGTATATTACTATGCTATGCTACTCCTATAGTGTTGTCCCTCTTCTTCTTCCACATCTCACTTCTCTGCTTCATCGACGCGCGCACAGGAGACGCCACCCCACGACGCCGACATGTATTTGTAGTATATGTATTTGTATATTATCATGTTTTTTATATATTATCATATTTTGTATTTGTATATGTATATCTATATGTATATGTATTTGTATATGTATATGTATATGTATATGTATATTATCATATTTTGTATTTGTATATGATATTAGTAGTCATAGACCCTATTTGAATCGATGTTGCACCTAGGGTTAGCCGGTCTGTCCTCGCCAGGGCATACCGAACCCGAGGGTTGATTAATTGCCGCCTTTAATTCCGGTATTGGTCCTTCGCTTTATACACGACGCGCCTGATGTAATAAATT
Source organism: Avena atlantica (assembly GCA_910589765.1). NCBI lineage: Eukaryota > Viridiplantae > Streptophyta > Magnoliopsida > Poales > Poaceae > Avena > Avena atlantica. The sequence continues at coordinate 37,397,075 of OU342736.1, forward strand.
GTTTTATAATTCCAGAAAATGATTAAATACTGTAAAATTCACATCTTATTATTTATAAGTCAGAAAAATACAAATAATATATCAAAATGTTCAGAAAAATGAGTTCTACCTTTTTAAGCTATAATCATGCATTGCTAATAAACTTTAATGACAAGTTTAATTAGAGAACTAAATCAACCCCTCTCATGTGTTTCCGGAGTTTCCCGAGTTAGGTTTTCAACCCTCGGAACCCCGTTTAAATTGCCAAGCAAGTTTTAGGGTTTCATTTCCATGCAATTAAACTTGTCATATCATCATCCTTGTTTGAGAATTCGTCCTATCCCTCCTCCCCGACCACCACAGCGCCTCCGTCTCCGTCCATCGCCACGCGCTCCAGCCGCCCCTTCCCTTTTAGTGTGTATGTATATATTGTGTATGTATATATAGTGTGTATGTATATATTTTTATTATTGTGTAGGAATATATTAGGGTTTCTCTGAATTAGGGTTTATCCGTTTTGACTTATCCATTTTCCCACCTATGCAGAAAATATGGACCCACACGTCAGAGACGAAGAAAAGGAAGAGTTGATCCAAGGTGTCATCCACGGGGAAGAAAATTTAGATGTATCGACATTTATGAACAACTCCGGTGAGGGTGATCCTCTTTTTGCCGGAATAGACAACTTGTTTGAGGTTGAAGGTTTTGCCTTCCGCGAGGGAGAAGGCGATGCCTTGTGTAATCGAGAAGACGACCGCTCTGGCGAGGTGCATGTAATATAATTAATTCATTAACTAATCATCTGCTATCTATATAGAAATCGACGATCTTTCTTCTTTTAGCCCTCCGGATCGATGAAATCTACTGAAAAGATCAGCCGAGGCCCAACCAAAAAGTTGGGAGAACATGAGAGGTTCAGGATCGAAGATGTCGCTGAAGACGGCAAACCGACGACTCCTGAAGTTGTCGCAAAAAAATTTGTGGCACAATGCGGGGTAATTGTTAGGGACTTAATCCTGATCACCATTCGAAATTGGAATAGGCCTGCTGATGCGGAAGAAGAGGGAACATGTTTATTTGTCCCTAACCATGCCAAAGATTTACTGTGGAAGAGGCTCATGGTTAATTTCAAACTACCGAAGATAGAGCTGGATCCAAATGCGGAGGATCCAGTTGAGGACGCCTTAGAAAATGGGAGAGCCATGGAGGCTAAGGTCAGGGAGTGGGCTTTGAAGAAGATGGCACAGTGTTCCACCAACTGAAAGAAAAGATTGCACCTTGACTATTTCGTGAAAGAGAAGACTCCCGATTTTAAGAATATTCAGTTTGAGAAGATAAAACCATTCTGGGCTGAGTTTGTGAAATACAAGACATCAGAAAAGCTAAGAAAATGTCTGCAACGAATAAGCTGAATGCTGCTAACAAGAAGTATCACCATACTATGGGGCAAGGTGGCTACAGGGCAAGCATTCCTAAGTGGGAGAAACTTGAGGATGAACTCCGTGCTAAAAAGATCACCCCAGAGACAGTCGATTGGGTACGTGCAAGGAATTGGTTTTACGGGCATGGGGGCATGTTGGACTCGGAAGGGAAGTGTATATATAACATACGACATAAAGAAGACCCCTTGCCAATCGAGAAGATGAGAAAAGAAGTAAAGGTTGTTAAAGATGGGGACTTCATTCCCGATAGAGAGAATGATGATCTCACACTCGCCCTTGGAAATAAGGAACATGATGGACGAACATGAGGCACAAGCGGCTCCAAACCATGGAGGACTAGGTTTCCCGAAGAGAGGAAGAAATATCCCGATAGAAGCCGTCAGAGGAGAAAGGATAGGGCGGAAATTGAAGCAGATATTCAGAAAGAGAGAATGCGTATAATTGAAGAATGAATAAAGCAACAACAAGATGAAATTAACGAACTTAAAGAGCAAAGTACTACCGGCCCATCTCAGCAGCACACTGCATTCGATGCTACTGGCCTAATAATAAAAAAAGTAGTCTGGCTTCCACTGAGGTCCCGGGTGATGACAATGGTGATGCCGATGGTGCACCAACGATGGCTACCCAGTGGATGATATCACAGAGATGACACACTTCGAGCTACATGTCAAAGTTGTGAACATATCAATGAAGGTGGCGGTCGGCTATGCCTTACCAATTGGACCCACACCAACTTACCACTGTCGTCCGGTTCCAGAGGGCTACGTTGTTGTCGGGGTGGATGAAATCATGCCCACCTTTGAAGTTTTGGATCTTCACTACCCTGCAGGTGAAGGGGATGTGACTGTACTGGGAGACGCAACAAACGTCACCATTCTATGGCCAAAGGAATATATCGTGCTTCGCAATCACACGCCAAAGCCATCTTCACCGCCGCCTTACCCGTCTCCAGCGAGGTCGTCGCCGCCGTGGCAGCCGTCTTCGTCGCCTCACCCGGCTCCGTCGCCTCACCAATCTCTGGCGCAACCATCGCCGGCGCCTCGACATAAAAAGCGTAAGCGTACCGCTACTCTGCGTCGTGGTAAGCGATCGCCGAAACGTAAACAAGAGCCTCTTCCAAAAGTACCAAAGGTTCCTCCCAAGAGAGCTTATGACTATACTGAAGAGGAGACTGCGGCGATCGTTGATGCGGAAACGGCAGCGTTTTTTGCTAAGCTGAGGCGGCCGACAGAGCCAGAGTTCCCCAACACCAAAGAAGAAAAACCCAGAGTGTTGAAAATGCTAAAGACTCTTCATCAACCCGAGCCAAAGCTGTCATCAGACTATGAGCGTTCTATTCTCAAGTCACATGCGGCACAACAAGCCTCGAAGAGCAGTACTGATGCAAGCGAGAAATATGTTGCCTAGCTCGGAGAACAAGCAAAACAGTCTTGCGCCCCTCTCAGGGTGATTTTCCATACCAATGTGGGCTCGAGAAAATATGGGGCCGAAGAGCATTATGATCCAGAGGTAGTTGCACCATACGGAGAAGCCGTCGCTGCTCAAGGTATGAGTATTGCCCAGTACTTATCCCAGTTAGAGTACTTCCCCATGAGTGAAGTAGCATACAAATACCAGTACGGCAAACCTCTCGTCAAACCTTAGGAGGTAAATAATCTTCCAACAAAAATGCGAAGATTGCATAACTGGTACATGCATGCCACAAAGGCCGGGGCTAACTGGATAGTGCTGAGGGTTACAAAAAAGCATCATGGGAAAGAAAATGATGACATGATATCCATTGAATTTGATGAACTATTTCAATTATTCAATCAAGACGCCTTGGACAAATCGATCATCAGTGCTTATTGTCTGTAAGTAATAATTCTGTAATTAATTTAGTCTCCAGCTATCTCACCTTGTTTATTGCATGTATATAATCATACTATGATATGCAGAATGAAGATTCTCGAATGCAGCAGAGGACAAATCTATGACATTGGCTTCATTGACCCATATTGGGTTCATGAAGCTAATCTCAAAACAATCCCCCAGGATACGGAGGATAATATAGTACACGCATTAAGGTTTCAAGAAACTAGAAGGGAAATACTTTTTCCTTACAACTCCGAGTGATTGTTATTTTCTTGTATACACTTTCTATTTCGCTTAGTCGATGTTAAGTATATAATTAGTTATGCATTCGCAGCTTCCACTATATTCTGTTAATCATTCAACTTGACAAAGGGTGTGTACTAGTCATGGACTTGAAACATAAACCCCTTGAGCAGTGCAAGGACATGCAGATGATTCTCCAGCGGTAATTCTAATCATTACGACAATATATCGGCAACGTTCGTGAATTTTAAGTTATCAAGTAATTAATAACTTATTTTATTCGTTTTCTTCGCCGGGCAGCGCTTGGAAACGGTTCACCAACAAGGCTAAGGGTGTTTGGAAAGCGGAGATTACATTTCAAGAACTAGTTGTAAGCACCACTAGCTATATCCGCCCATATCTTTGATTCTAGTTTTGATACAGTTATTATCATGCTTGATTATTACTTTGATTGAACTATGTTCTCGTAAAGTGCCTGACGCAGGGACCAGGTAACAATCTATGTGGATACTATGTTTGCGAGTTCATCCGGCAGACGTGCGATGAGAAGGGCAGAAATTTAGAGCAACTCCACGTACGTAAACAATTTCTATAGTTTTTAATTACAATCAAATTGTGTTTAGTTTCATCCATACAGGCTGACTCCTTTTTTAAATCAGATCGAACGTCTACGGGACGGTCTTCTGCCAAAGGATCGCGTACGATCAATTCAGGAGGAATTGGCGGGATTCTTGGATGCATAAGTCCTAAACCCAAAAGGGGAATACTATTCGGCTGTGTATAGACAATAGGGATTGTAAAAAGAGAAACTTTTGTATGTAGTGCATGAACTCGATCCGTGTATCGAATGTAATATTGTCATGATGATCTTGTGTAATATAATGGTTCCTTCATTGATGAGTTCAAAGCACTAAATAAACAATAAAACAACCTAAATGAATTCTCTGCTGCGGCACAAAAAGTGGCCAAAATGCTGCCGGGGCAACAAAAGTTGCCAAAATGAATTCTATGCCACGGCAGAGAAATGTGCCAAATCTCTGCCGCAGCAGAAGGTTATTTGTCCCGGTTCGTGTAATGAACCGGGACGGTTGCTCCACCCCCCCCCCTTGCCCTCTGCAGCGGCCACGTGTACCCCCATTTGTCCCGGTTGGTGGGGCAACCGGGACTATAGGTTTGGGCTTTAGTCCCGATTGCCCCGTCCCGGTTGGGTAACCGGGACTAATGCCCCTTACCAACCGGGACCAATGGGGCGTTCTGCACTAGTGGACTGTTATACTTCCCATGCTTGTTGGATCCAGAACCTCCACTATCATAACCATGGGAACACTTGCGTGACGATCCAGAACTATGCTTATCAAAGTGATGCTTCCTCTTCCTATTCTCCACCTACTTCATCTTGCTTTCCAAGATGGTGGCCTTGTCACACAGTGGTTGATAAGTTGGGACATATGCAACAGATAGCTGCATGTTTATCTCATTATTCAGCCCTTCTAGGAATTTTTCCTTCCTCTTAGCATCAGTGTCAACTTCATCTGGTGCATAGCGTGCCAGATTGTTGAACTCCTCAATATATTCTTCCACACTGCAGTGACGTTGCTTAAGATTGTGGAACTCTTTCTTCTTCAAACTCATCACTCCTGATTAGATATGAGCTATGCGGAATCCATCCTCAAACATAGCCCAAGTCACTTCCTCAATAGGAGTAATGATTTGGAAGTTATCCCACCATGTGGCTGCTGGTCCTTCAAGCAGATGTGCTGCAAATCTGACCTTTTCCTCATCAGTGCAGCCAACAGTGACCAAGTCCTTGTTCACAAAACGTAGCCAGTCATTGGCCACCATAGGACCAGTGGTTCCCGAGAACTTGGCTGGCGTCAACCTCAAAAACCTTGTAAGCATGTCAAAGGCTGGTTGGTTGTTTTGATTGTTGTTGTTGTTATTGTTTTTGTTGTTGTTGTTGTCATTGTTTCGGTTCTAATTCTGATTTTCCATGAACTGGGTCATCATCTGCATCAACTAAGTTTGGGCTATCATTAGCTGTTGCATCTCATTGCCATTGTTGTTATTGTTGTTTTGATTGGGATTGGTACGACGGGGAGGCATCTGTGGTTTCAATAAGAATAAGTAATGAGATATAACCCATAGATGCTAACATGCACAATACATCACAAAGAAACAATCACAAATAAAAAAGCATAAGATAAAATTAGAATTTAAACAACGTGAACAACAAGTTTTAGAAAAGTAAACACACTAGCAAACCATGCACATGTTGGATGATCATTGCGACTCGATAAGTCAAAGGATGATAGATAAATATATGTTCGAGTAGTCAACACTACTCCTCCATGTCGACCTCCACGTCCACTAGAGTAAGTCCGGCTGTCTCCATGGCTGTCTTGTAGTCCTCTACGCTATTGGTCAAAGCCTCGACCTTCGCCCGGAGGGCTCTCTTCTGCGAGCGCAGCCTCTCTATCACTCCCTGGTAAGTCTCTAGCTCAAGATCCTTGAGCTCTATCTCGGCCCTCATGTCCTTGATCTTCTTGTTTCTATCATGCACTCTCTTCTCCTCATTCTTGAACCTCTTGTCTTGGCTCTCGAAACTGGCCTCCATATCCTTGACGATCTAATCCTGCTCCGTGAAGAGCTTGTCCTTCTCCCTCAACTGAACCTGAAGCTCATCATTGCTAAGAATGACGTTGGTACTATTTGTGTCGAGGTGTCTAACGAGGCTCTCTAGGTCCTGAAGGTAGAGACGAACAGGCTCGATAGTCTCTCTAGTGGCGTCGTCATACGATACAGCCTCTCCCTGCTCGTCATGTCTCCCGAATAGGTGGAAGTAGAGGCCCCTGAGATCGGTGGAGTGTTGTACATAGAGGCATCCAACACTAGTAGAAAAGAGGCTATCTGTTCGTGCCTCCTAACAGCATTAGTCCCGGTTCCTCCATGAACCGGGACTAATGTTGGCACGCATCCCGGTTCGAGTGGGAACAGGGCCCGTAGGCATGCGTCCCGGTTGGTAGGGTGGCATACGTCCCGGTTTGTAACATAAACCGGGACTAAAAGTTTGGTGTCAGCCACGTGGAGTTGCCAACACCTTTAGTCCGGGTTTGTGTTACAAACCGGGACGTATGCTCCCACCCTCTATAAATGCAACGCCCCAACCCTCTGCCTCCACTCCGTTTTTTCTTGGTGGAAGGTGTGAGGGGTGTGCTAGTTTTTTCCCCTATGCATGCATTCAAGGTGTTTGATGAAATGTTTGAGTGAACGATCCCGTTCAATTTCTCATAGAACAAAATTATAGAAGGTGTCCGAGACGCACTTGAGATTTCTCCTCTTTATTTCCCTCGATCGAGGCTAGCAATCTTATCTTTTCTCTGTCATTGATACAATGCATGTATCGATGTGAATTGGTCATTCCACTATTTATGATGTCCTGTTTTTGATAAACTTACTTATGTGATTGATGGGGATACGCCTACTGGGGTATACTCAGCAGGACGTTTCCGACTGGTCCAAAGGCTGGCGAGTGGGCCTGCATAACGGCGAGTGGATCAAAGCCCAGCAGGCTACTGGGCGACTGGAAGTTGAAGGCCCAGGCGAGTAGATAGGCCCAGTCGGATTAAGTTAAACGATTACCAAAACTGTAACAGAATCGGTTGAGATATGTAAACCCTAGGGGAGGTGAGCCTATATAAACCTCCCTACGGGGTGAGTAGAGACACGCGCCCTCATACACCCAAGCAACTCGCCGCCTAGTCGCCGAGTTCGCCCATTGTAATCACCTCCATAATACAATCTAGCAGGAGTAGGTCTTTACCCTCCGGGGGGCCGAACCTGGGTAAATCCCTGTGTCTTTGCCCTCATCTCGCACCGCAGATGGCTGGCCGCCCTTGCCCTTCGTTCTACTACTCGCTGCCGATTGCAGCATCTGCCGTGGTCATTCCCACGATAGTGGCGCCCACCGTGGGGCCTGGCCGGCCTGGCCGGTGTTCTGTGGCGAGATCCAATCAGCCCATCAACGAGACGGTCGCCACCGGCCATATGATAGCGATCGGCGAGATGCTCCAGATCCTGCCGAGCAGCTACGTCCCGGCGGCGCGACCCGTCACGCACAGCGTGATCCTGCCAATCGGCACGATCAGCCTCTTCGTCGGCCTCACCGACGTCACCAACTCGGAGGACTCGGCTCGCATCCGCGAGTCACCACCACGTGATCGGCTCTCTGAGAGCCAGGTTCGCACGATCCACCGCCTCGCCTCCGAGTACAACTCGGCCCACAGCAACGTGGCCGGGAACTCAGCGGCCGCAGAAGATGCGGCCCTCACCGACGACGCCGACTCGGCGACCCCGGCGTCACTCGCCGGGTCCATCACCGCGGCCTCGTCCGCGGGCTCCATCGCCCAGGTCTCCTACGCGGGAGATTTCGAGGACCCCTCCATCCTCGGGATCTTCGAATTCGACTCCGGGTCGGAAAACTCCGCCGACCTCCACGACGGAACCGGTCGCCATGCCGCGACCTACATGGCCACCGGCGCCGATCCGCCGGAGGATCCTTTCTCCACCCCAATCCCTCCTAACGCCACGGCAACGGAGGTCGAGGAACTCCGCCTGAAATTGGCGGAGGCAGTACGCAAAGAGCAGGCCGAGCGCGAAAAATTTCGCCTCGAGCAAGTGACAGCGCAGGAACTGTCACGCTACCACCAGCAGCGGATCAGGTCACGCCTGAACCCCACCGTTCAGGGGCGCGCCCTGAACTTCGACGACGAAAGCGACCCGGCTCGCATAGCCGAGCGCGCGATTTGCGAGAACGCGCCACAAGGAGGAAGCGCCCGACCCCCGCCAGGATCGACGGCGATGGGTGCCCCACCACCACCCAACCGCACCCCTCCCAGGGACCAGCCGCGGATAGTCGTCTCCTCACGGGAGCGAGACGCGAACGGCCTCCCACTGTTCTCCACCCCGATGGACAACCTCGTGGCAGGCCGAGCAGCAGCAGATAGCATCACGGCCACCGGCGACGGCGCTTTACAGATCCAGTACGTCAAGGCCCTGCTCGCGAAGGCCGTGGAGCAGCAAAGAGCGGGCGCCGACTCGCAAGGGCGAGTATACTCGCGCTCCTCGGGAAGCAGGGCGGCCTCAAGCGGCCGCCCAGCAGCGGCAAACACCCTCAATTGCCCGCCACCAGAGCCGCTGCAGCTCCAACGCCGACCCGCGAACGCGGCACTCTCCACCAACGATCCCATGCCGGCGACCAACTTCGTCGCCGCTAACGGACAACCCATCGACGCCCATACTCACATCATCAACAACCAAAACTGGCGCGCACGCCAGCCCGACGACTTGCAGCACACCCTAAATACTCGCCGCGATGGCGAGCCCATGGGGTCGCTCAGTCGACTAGGGCCTAAGTGCTTCGGACCAATGATCCGAGGCGAAAAGTACCCGCCAAACTTCAAGGCGCCAAAGGAGATAGAAAAGTACGACTCTTCGTACGACCCCGCAGTCTGTCTTGACACATACCTCATGGCAATGGGGATCGCGGGTCACACTGACCTACTCGCCGCCCGTTACCTCCCACTGATGATGGAGGGGACGTGCAGGCAATGGATCAACACGCTCCCCCAGGACAGGATCGACTCCTGGGAGGAAATGCGAGACGCCTTCGTCAGGCACTTCGAGTGCTCCTACACCCGCGCCACCACCATCGAGGACCTGGAACGATGCGTCCAGGGACCCCGCGAGTCGACCCGCAACTGGGTCCAACGGTGGCAAGAGCTCTGGTACAACGCGGTCGGCATCCACCCGGACACCGCGATCCATTGCTTCAAGACCTCGTGCCGCTACGAGCCACTAGTCGCCAAGCTCAAGCGACACGCCCGCACACTCGACAACATCCCCGACCTCCTCGAGATCGCCAAACGATACGCCGAGGAGGATCCCAACCAAGACATCGACGACGAGTCAGGGGGGCAACGCCGCACGAGCGGCAACGACGGCGGACGCCGAACCGACCTACGCTACAGCGGCACCCGCCTCACAGGCAAGCGCCGCAACGACGGGCGAGTCGACTTCGTCGCCAACGCTGGGCACGCACAACGCGAGCCCAAGAGCTACCGCCGCGACTGAGGGCAACGACGCGATGGCGGCAACTACAAGAACAAGCCAAGGTTCGATCCCGCGGCCCTCCTTAACCAACCGTGTGCGTTTCACAGCAGGGAAGGAAAGCCCGCCACGCACACCACCGCCGACTGCCATACCCTCAGGGAAATCGAGAAGGCGCGGCACGCGCGGGAGGACACCGACAACGACCCGCCAAATGGCGGAAAATTCGGCAAAGTAGCCGGCTCGCTCCACACCTTCACAGGCTTCAACACGAAGCGCGAGAAGAAGGTCATCGCCCGCGCCGTCGCCGTCAACGCGGTAGCCCAAACAGACGTCCCCCAGTTCCTCAACTGGTCGGAACAGCCCATCACCTGGAGCCGGCAAGACCACTCGCCACGCATCGAGTACCCAGGACGAGTCGCCTTGGTGGTCAAGCCCAAGGTTGGCGACTACTGGCTCCCCAAGACACTGATGGACAGCGGCAGCTCCATCAACATCCTCTATCTCGACACCTTCAGGCGGCTGCGGCTCCCGCAGTCGATGATCGAGACAACCCACACCACGTTCCACGGCATCGTCCCCGGTCGGAAGGCGTACCCGATCGGCAAAGTCACGCTACCCGTCACCTTCGGTACTCCGGCAAACTTCCGCACCGAGCGGATCGTCTTCGAGCTGGTGCCCTTCGACAGCCCTTACCACTGCGTCCTAGGGCGCCAGGCGTTCGCCAAATTCATGGCGGCGCCCCACTACGCGTACAACGCGATGAAGCTCCCTGGGCCGTGCGGCGTCATCACCATCAACGGCGACCCCGACATGGCCGCCGAATGCGAGGCCAAAGGAGCCGAACTCGCCGACGCCGTCATCGCGGCAGAAGCCAATCACGCCGACGAGCTCGCCAAGTACGCGAGCGGGGTCAACAATGACGACCCCACAATACTCAAGAAGCCCAATTCAGAGGGCACAAACACCTCAACCTTTGAGGCCACGACGTACACCCGCACCATCGAGCTGGTCCCAGGCGACCCCAGCCAGACGGTGACGATCGGGACAGGCATGAGCCCAGCGTAGGAAGGCGCGCTCATCGAGTTCCTTCGTGAGGATAGGGACATCTTCGCATGGAAACCCTCCGACATGCCTGGTGTCCCTAGGGAGCTCGCTGAGCACAAACTAAACGCCGACCCCAAAGTGCGACCCGTCAAGCAGTCGCTACGGCCCTTCAATGAAGAGCGCCGTCGAGCAATCGCCGAGGAAGTGAAGCGCCTGCTCGCTGCCGGCTTCATCCGGCCAATCAAATACTCCAAGTGGCTGGCAAACCCAGTCCTGGTCGAGAAGAAAAACGGGACCTGGAGAATGTGTATCGACTACACCAACCTGAACAGCGCCTGCCCAAAGGAGCAGTTCGTCCTTCCGCGGATCGATCAGATAATCGATTCAACCGCGGGTTCGGAGTCGCTGTGTTTCCTCGATGCCTACTCCGGGTACAACCAGATCAAAATGGCTGTCGAGGATGAGGAGAAGACGGCGTTCATCACGCCATTCGGAGCATTCTGCTACACCGCCATGACCTTCGGCCTCAAGAACGCCGGGGCAACCTACCAGCGGTGCATGCAAGAATGCCTTGCGAGCCAAATTGGCCGCAACATCCACGTCTACATCGACGACGTGGTCGTGAAATCCGCTCGCCAAGGAGACCTACTCGCCGACCTAGCGGAGACCTTCGCCAATCTGCGGAGGTACAAGATAAAGCTCAACCCAGGCAAGTGCACCTTCGGTGTACCCGCCGGGCAACTACTGGGGTACGTCGTCTCCAAACGAGGGATCGAGGCAAACCCAACGAAGATCGACACGATCGCCCGACTCGGCAAACCCGAGTGCCTGCGTGACGTCCAGAGGCTGGCCGGGCGTGTAGCGGCTCTCAGTCGCTTCATCCCCCGCCTGGGCGAAAAGGCGATGCCCCTATACCGCCTGATGCGCAAGAATCCCACCTTCCAGTGGGACAAGGAGGCGGACGACGCGCTCCGCGACCTCAAAAAGGTCTACTCGCCGCACCACTACTCGCCGCACCCGTCGACAAAGAGCCCATGCTGGTTTACGTCGCGGCGTCCGAGCGCGTCGTCAGTGCCGTAATGGTTGTCGAACGCCCGGAGGAAGGAAAGGAGCGCCCGATCCAGCGGCCGGTGTACTACATCAGCGAGGTCCTCACCGAGTCGCGCCAGCGATACCCACAATACCAGAAGCTGGTATACGCGGTCTTCAGGGCTCAGCGGCGCCTGCCGCACTACTTTGAGGAGCACCCGATCACGGTCGTCTCCTCAGCACCACTACAAGACATCATCCGCAATCGCGAGGCGACCGGGCGGGTCGCCAAGTGGGCCGTCGAGACTCCGACCTCGTTGCGGGACAAGTCGCCGGCACCTGCGACGCCATCTCCCCCACCATGGCGGCATATCGCCAAGAGGTGGATAAGTTGGGCGGCCACTTCACCGGCTACTCTGTCGAGTGGATCGACAGGCGGAAAAACGAGGAGGCCGACGCCCTCTCTCGCATCGGGTCGGCTCGACTCACACCACCCGCCGGCGTGTTCCTCGACACAATCTCCAAAGCATCAGTCTCTCCCCCGAGGGAGATCGACATCGGAGTCCCACTCCAACCAGAGGCAGCCTTGGTCGCACTCATCACCGAGCCAGACGACTGGACCAAGCCCTACATCGCCTACCTGGAGACCGGCACCTTGCCCGCAGACGAGACAAGCGCTCGAATGATTGCTCGCCGATGCAAGTCTTACACCATCATCGACGGCGAGCTACACAAGCGCAGCGTCACCGGCGTGTTCCAACGCTGCGTCCAACCGGTTGAAGGACGCAAAATCCTACACGACATCCACTCAGGCGACTGCGGCCACCACGCCGCCGCGCGCTCCCTGGTCGCCAAGGCTATGCGACACGGCTTCTACTGGCCCACCGCACACGCCGACGCTGTCGATATCGTCCAGCGATGCGCCGGGTGCCAGAAGTACGCCAACCAGACGCACGTACCAAGTTCGGCGCTCAAAACAATCCCCATCACCTGGCGATTCGCTGTGTGGGGCATGGACATGGTAGGCCCCTTCAAAAAGGCCCCCTCAGGCTACACCCACTTGCTAGTCGCTGTCGACAAATTCACGAAGTGGGTGGAGGCCAAGCCAGTCCGGAAATGCGACGGGAAGACCGCCACTAAGTTCCTGCGCGAGCTCATATACCGCTACGGTTTCCCCAACAGCATCATCACGGACAACGGCACAAACTTCGCCAAGGGAGCAATGGCCGAATTCTGCGAAGAGCATCACATCCGGCTCGACCTCGCGTCAGTCGCACACCCGGAATCCAACGGCCAGGCGGAACGAGCCAACCAAAGCATCCTCCACGGCTTGAAGCCGCGACTCCAAGTACCACTCGAGCGCACCGCTGGATGCTGGGTCGAAGAGCTACCCTCCGTCGTCTGGGGAATCCGCACCTCGGTCAACAGGTCGACGGGATTCACTCCCTTCTTCATGGTTTACGGCGCCGAAGCAGTCATGCCCACCGACCTCGAACACGACTCGCCGCGGGTCGTCCACTATACGGAGGCCGCAAACGAGCTGGCCCGACAAGATGGGCTCGACCAACTCGACGAGGCACGCGACCTCGCTCGATCGCGTACCGCCATTTACCAGCAAGGGCTCCGCCGCTACCACAGCCGATGGGTGAAAACCCGCACCTTCCAGGAAGGCGACCTGGTGTTACGCCTCATCCAGGACAAGAAGGGCATGCACAAGCTCTCCCCTCCGTGGGAAGGCCCGTTCGCTATCGGGCGCGTACTCGGCAACGACGCCTACTACCTCATCAACGTCCGCGGGGATGGCAAACTCGACGTCAAACGGCCATGGAATGTAAATCTCCTTCGGAAGTTCTACTCCTAGAACCCCACATATGTACTCTCCAGTCGCTATGAAATAAAAGAAACGGTTACCGCAAATTGCGTCTACTCTCCATGCCTTGTGCCACTCGCACTCGTAATAACAGCGTCATGCTAACATGCAGAAGTCAACCTTTGGTACAGCGACCGGCACGGCTAAGTAGTGCGATGTAAACGCCAATCCGGAGCCCCATTGGAGTCGCCTAGCTCGACTGGTTTTACGAACCAAGACAACTGCACTCACTTCTCACGGCGACCTTGGTCCTCCGCATCCTCGGTGTAGCGACTCGAACGGCTAAGTACCACGCTCGGGGACTGAATACCAGTTCGTCGCGATCGGTCAGGGAAAACGCCAAGTAAGAGAGCATGCCCAGGACTCGCCACGCGACTGACCCTCCGGGCCAGGCAGGAGTGACGCGCTCACACCAACGCGCTCAGTCCTCAACCACCCTCGAGTCGCGCCTTGAACTACCAAGTACCAAGCTCGGGGACTCGGCCACCCGACCCCGTTCGCGTACGGGAAAACGGTAAAGTACAGAGCACTCACGGGAGTCGCCTTGCGACTGGCTCTCCGAGCTCGGGCGAGTCGACTAAATTAATGAAACACGCGATAACAACAAACATCATATACAAGGTGAACCCCAGAAAAGGGCGGACGCGCTCGGGGACTCATCCAAAATCAATCCAAAACACACAAATAACTAGCAAAATGGACAAAACATCCCATTCAATCGCACATCGCATTGTCTTACATTACAAATTATGCATGCTCGGCAGAACTGCTGCTAACATATCTAGGCACACTACCCTATTCTGCAGGCTTCGACGACGACGCACCAGAATCCCGGCGCCTACGGATGAACGCGGTGTACGGATTTGACGGATACGTCGTCAGCTCACCCGCCATCGCCGCGCGGAAAGGCTGCTCGACCTTGAAGTCACGATGCGGCGGCTCGGGGTCGTTTGGCGCGACGACCGTTTCCTGGTAGGGAAGGAGGTCGCCCATCGCCCAGACACGCTCCGCGTACGCAGCGGCACGTTCCTGCAGCTTGAGAACCTCGGACAGATCCACCGCGCCAGTCGACGAAGGATACCCACTCGTCACATCGTCGAGGTCGAAGTCCTCGGGGAAGTGGGCGAGTCCCAGGCTCAGAGCTGTCGACGCTCCGCGCCGAAACGCCGACCGCGTCATGAACTCTACGACCGCGGGCGCCTTCTCCAAGTACTCCCACACCTCAACGAGGTCACTGGGAATAACCTCCGTGGGCGACATCTCTTGAAGGTAGGCGCGGATGCACGTCGCCGACAGCGTCGCCGAGTCGACAAGCATGCTTACGCACTCCCTCGCGCCAAGAGAGCTCGCTTCTTCTTGGCTACCTATAATACGACCTGCGAGAAGGAGACAGTTATGAGCACCACGGAAACCACAAACAATACAATTGAAAGGAAGGGAAGATGGACTCACCAAGCAACGGGCGGGCGAGTCCCGTGATGAAGCTCTGAAGCGACGTATGATCGTCCTGAAGCCCAACAATGAGGGCTTCGGACACCTTGCGGTCTTCCTCCGCGGCCGCAATGGCGGCCTTAGCTCGCCCGTTCGCCGAGCTTGCTTCTTCTTTTGCACCCCGCAGTTCGTGCTTGAGGTCGGCGACCCTCTGCTCAGCAACACTTAACGCAGATTGCACCGCCACCAGCTCACCAGCAGGGACAAGCTCCTGGCGAGCCACCTCTGCCTGCGCAGCAACAGCCCGAAGCTCCTTGTTTGCTTCTCGGATAGTGGCCAGCTCCTTCTCAGCACGTTGCTTCGCAGCCAATCGCTCCGCCGACTCCAGCTGCAGACCCTGTACATCATCAAAGTCAGCAAACACGAAAATTACTCAGTGCCCACCCGCTAAAATTTAGCGAGTGCGCACTCGGGGACTGGCGATCACGAAAATTACTCAGTGCCCACCCGCTAAAATTTAGCGAGTGCGCACTCGGGGACTGGCGACCACGAAAATTACTCAGTGCCCACCCGCTAAAATTTAGCGAGTGCGCACTCGGGGACTGGTAACGCGAAAATTCCTAAGTGCATACCCGCTAAAATTTAGCGCGTACGCACTCGGGGACTGGATTCGAAAGAACAAAACAAAAAACTATAAGGATCAAGCCGCTGCTAAGCACCGACCTGATCCTCGGGGACTGGAGGTACCTGGATGGCCGCACCAAGCATTTCATGAAGTTGTACTGCGTCCACAGACGCGAGCAGCGCCGGCGTGTGCCCGCGACGTTGGTCGGTTTCAGCGTCGGTGGTCCCTGGAGCGAGGCTCGGGGGCGCAGTCCCACTTGCCGTAGCCGCCTTGGTCACGAAGCGGGGGAATGTAGCAATCGAGGCACCCGCCCCAAAGGAAGTCGCTTCCTCCGGTCTAGGCAAGGAAACGCCCTCCTTCGTAGATGCGGTTGCCTCCACTGCGGGTCCAGCCGGTGTGGCCGCCGCGTCGTCAGAGACAGCGACGATGTCGTCGCCCTTGGCCTTCTTGCTGCCTTCTGCTGAGGCGGCGACCTCGTCCACTTTCCTCTTACGGGAAGGACCCTCCTCGCTAGCGGTGGAGGGTACCTTGGCCACGGTCGGGTGGCCCATCTTTTTCACTCCGGTCCTGCACATCAAATCCAGTCAATAAAAGACAATCGAAGTACTAAAAGAGAATAAAGAAGGCCGAATGCACTCACTTGGCGACCGGGATGAAACGAAGCCCTGTGCGAAGGCTGGCAGGTTTTTCCAGCTCAGGGCCCAATCGGCGCCTAAGCCCCAATTCCAGGACGTCGGGGGCCCAGGATACGGACGGCTTCTTTGACATTGAGGTAGCGGTTGGCGCCTCCGGGACGCCTTCGGCGGAAGCCTCCTCGCGAATTGGAGCTGCCGCGGCTGGAGCCTCCTTGCAGGGCGAGACCGCCATGCTCGGGACCTCCTTGCGAGGCGAAGTCGCCACAGCCAGAGCCTTCCCTAGCCCGGAGACCGGCGCGAAGGGCGGAGGCATGGAGGCCAGCGGCGCTTCCGTAGATGGCGCCTCTAGCGCGGTTGTCACCGGGGCCGCGCCGTCATCGGCCGAGCTATGAGCATCAGAGCTGCTCGGTGAGTGCGGCGGTGAGGCCGCCTTCGGCGGCTTCGCTTTCCTCTTCAGGGGGGCCCTCGCCCCCTTTTCCTTCTTCTTCTTCTTCGAAGGAGTGGCCTGACGGCGCGAGGTGGTTTCTGGGAGTTCGTCGTCGTCGTCGTGACGCTCGAGGCTCCTGCTCGCCTCGATTTCGCGCTGACGTTGCCCCCGGGTCTTTCTGACCAGTGGGGCAATTTCTTCTTCGGAATCGTCCTCGTCGTCCTCGTTGCCCTTGGCGGGTGGCGACTCGCTTGTATCCTGAGCGGATGGCCCGGAGCTCTCGTCATCGGCGGGTGGTAGCCACCCTTCCACCACTTGGAACAGCTGCGATGAACGACGAAACAGAGTTAGAATTACCGCGACTGCACATGCTGCGACTGCGAACAAGATAAGGAAATTACCGTCGGAGCCGGACGCTTCGCGGTGTAGGGGGGGACCCCGGCCTGCGCATCCGCGTACGATGCCTGGGTGATCTTCTTCAGTGCTGAGAGGTAGTCCTCCAGCTTCCACTCGTCGAGGCGGGCTTTCGTCGAGTCTCCCCGACCCGTGTACTGGTACATGTAATGGTCGCGTTGGGCGAGCGGAACGAGCCGCCGCCCAAGCCAACAATTGTACAAGTTTACCGTCTGGAGCCCCTTCTTCTTCAGACCACGGATGGTCTGGAGCATCTCGTCGACGACCATCCGCTGGTCGTCGGGGAGCTTGCCGACCTGGAGATGGCGTGGCTCGGAACGATTGGCCGAGTACCGCGGGATCGCCGCCTCGTCCTCCGGAGTCGCCTCGGTCACGTAGAACCATGACTTCTTCCAGTCGCTCGCTGCTTTGGCCGGCAGCATCAGGTCGAAGAAGGAAGCTTTGGATTTGAGTTGGAAGGTTAAGCCGCCCGCGGCTAGCATTGGGCCGCCCGCCTCCTCGCGGCTGATCCGTCCATGGAACAGATCTTGCCACAAGGGAAAGTAGGGCCGGCAGCCCAAGTAGCATTCGCAGAACGCCACGAAGATGGCGAGCTGCTCGATGCTATGGGGACCCAGATCTGAGGGCTGGATCCCGTAGTAGGCGCAGAAACGCCGGAAGAACAAAGATGTGGGAAACCCTAACCCCCGCTCGAGGTGACTGGTGAAACAGACGAACTCTCTCTCGCGGGTTTGGGGTCGTTTCTCCGGCTGCGGGGATACGCCAGCAGCCGGCCCGCAGGATTCCGGCCTCCTCGAAGGAGGTCAGCTGCGCCCTGGTGCACTTGGATCTACCCCAAGGTTCGGTGGAGAGGGCCATGGCTGAGGATTTGTTTGGAGGTCGGAGGATTGCGGGTCGATCGGATCGCGGAAGCAAAGGAAGGAAGATGTGCGCACTCGGAAGAGATGGTGGGCGGTTGGTTTTGCGATAGCCTACCATTCCACTTATATAGCGGGAGTTGCCCGCCAAATTAGGGGGCCGTTACCGCGCGATGATTACGCCAAAAGTTACCGTTGAGTTACCTTAACGGCTAGTTTGACCACGCCTGACGGTCCAACTCCAACCACTCGGCTCGCTAAGTCGCTCGCCGAGACCGCGTCCCGTTGGCTCGACTCGCTCAAGACGCGACTCGGTCTACTGGATTTTTTCCTTCATGCAGGAGCCCGCCGACGATTCGACTGGATGCCTACTTGAAGCCGTATACTCTGACTGCCAGCAGCCACTCACGCCTAATCAACGACGGCCTCGGGGACTACTGATGGGGATACGCCTACTGGGGTATACTCAGCAGGACGTTTCCGACTGGTCCAAAGGCTGGCGAGTGGGCCTGCATAACGGCGAGTGAATCAAAGCCCAGCAGGCTACTGGGCGACTGGAAGTTGAAGGCCCAGGCGAGTAGATAGGCCAAGTCGGATTAAGTTAAACGATTCCCAAAACTGTAACAGAATCGGTTGAGATATGTAAACCCTAGGGGAGGTGAGCCTATATAAACCTCCCTACGGGGTGAGTAGAGACACGCGCCCTCATACACCCAAGCAACTCGCCGCCTAGTCGCTGAGTTCGCCCATTGTAATCACCTCCATAATACAATCTAGCAGGAGTAGGTCTTTACCCTCCGGGGGGCCGAACCTGGGTAAATCCCTTTGTCTTTGCCCTCATCTCGCACCGCAGATGGCTGGCCGCCCTTGCCCTTCGTTCTACTACTCGCTGCCGATTGCAGCATCTGCCGTGGTCATTCCCACGACAGTGATGCAGATGAATGGTCGGGAATGGATGTACGGTGACCGGCGTGTACCAGGGTATATGAAAGGCGTGGATAAATTTATCGATGTGGCTACGACAAACAAAGAGAATGGTTTTATACGTTGTCCATGTGTTCAATGTTGGGACAACAAGGAGTACTCTTCCTCGAAAATCATTCCCGGCCACCTGATTATGAAATGTTTCATGCCCAACTATAATTGCTGGACCAAGCACGGGGAAAGAGGGGTTATGATGGAAGATGGTGAAGAAGAAGATGATGATAACAACTATCATCATATGATTCCTGAATACAGTGATACTATAATAGAAGACAATAGAGAGGAAGGAGGTGAAGAATGGGCATCATATGAGCCGGCTGATGAACTTGGTAGGGTCATTTATGATGCAAAGCGAGACTATGAAACAGAAAATGAGAAGTTGAAGCTAGAGGGCATGTTAGAAATCACAAGAAATTGTTGTACCCAAATTGTGAAGATGGCAACACAAAGCTCGGTACTACACTGGAATTGTTGCGATGGAAGGAAGAGTGTGGTCTAACTGACTCCTCATTTGAAAAGATGCTGAAAATAATGAAGCCAAAGTTTCCAAAGCATAATGAACTTCCCGAGAGTACCTACGAAGCAAAGAAGAATCTCTGTCCTCTAGGATTAGATGTGCAAAAGATACATGCATGCATTAATGACTGCATCCTCTACCGCGGTAAGGAGTATGAGAATTTAGATAAATGCCCGGTATGCAATGCATTGCGGTATAAGATCAGACGAGATGACCCTGGTGATGTTGAGGGAGAGCCCGTCTGGAAGAGGGTTCCTGCTAAGGTTATGTGGTATGCTCCTATAATACCAAGGTTGAAACGCCTGTTCAGAAACAAAGAGCATGCCAGGTTGTTGCGATGTCACAAAGAAGACCGTAAGAAAGACGGGAAGTTGAGACACCCTGCTGATGGATCACAGTGGAGAAAAGTCGAGAGAGACTTCCCAGACTTTACAAGCGACGCAAGGAACTTATGGTTTGGTCTAAGTACGGATGGCATGAATCCTTTTGGGGAGCAGAGCTGTAGTCACAGCACCTGGCCCGTGACTCTATGTATCTACAACCTGCCTCCTTTGTTATGCATGAAGCGTAAGTTCATTATGATGCTAGTGCTCATCCAAGGCCCGAAGCAACCGGGCAACGACATTGATGTGTACCTTAGGCCATTAGTTGAAAAACTCTTACAGTTGTGGGGCAAACCAGGTGTACGTGCGTGGGATGAGAACAAACAGGAGCCATTTGATCTACGAGGGTTGCTATTCATAACCATCAATGATTGGCCTGCTCTTAGTAACCTTTCAGGACAGACAAACAAGGGATATAAGGCATAAACACACTGTTTAGATAAGACTGAAGGTACATATTTGCATAAATGCAAGAAGGTTGTGTACCTGGCGAATCGACGATTTCTTCCAACCAATCATCCCGTAAGAAAGAAAGGCAAGCATTTAAAAGGTGAGGCAGATCACTGGAAGAAGACTGAACTCCCTGCTGGTGATGATGTATTTGGTATGGTCAAGGACATAGAAGTAATCTTTGGAAAGGGTCCCGGTGTTCAATCAGTTCCAAACAACGTCGCTACAGGACACACACCCATGTGGAAGAAGAAATCTATATTTTGGGAGCTGCCATATTGGAAAGTCCTGCGTGTCCGCTCTTCAGTCGACGTGATGCACATGACGAAGAATCTTTGCGTGAACCTGCTAGGATTCCTTGACGTGTATGGGAAGACAAAAGATACACCAGAAGCACGGGAGGACCAAAAAATTATGAAAGACCCAAAGAACATGCATACACAGAACCAGACGGATAAAGGGCGTCACTTAAGTCGTGCCAGCTATGCTCTTACCAAAGCAGAGAAGGAAATATTTTTTGAAGTCCTTTACAGTATCAAGGTGCCGTCTGGCTTCTCATCTAATATAAAGGGGATAATAAATATGGCAGAGAAAAAGTTCCAAAACCTGAAGTCTCATGACTGTCACGTGATTATGACGCAGTTGCTTCCGATTGCATTGAGGGGGCTTCTACCGGAAAATGTTCGAGTACCCATTGTGAAGCTTTGAGCATTCCTCAATGCAATATCTCAGAAGGTAATCAATACAGATATTCTGCCAAGGTTACAGAAGGATGTGGTACAATGTCTTGTTAGTTTTGAGTTGGTGTTCCCACCATCCCTATTTTATGACGCATCTCCTGGTTCACCTAGTGGAAGAGATTGCCATTCTCGGTCCGGTATTTCTGCACAATATGTTCCCCTTTGAGAGCTTCATGGGAGTCTTAAAGAAAAATGTTCATAATCGTGCTAGACCAGAAGGAAGCATCTCCAAGGGATATGGAACAGAGGAAGTCATTGAGTTTTGTGTTGACTTTATTCCTGACCTTAAGCTGATTGGTGTTTCTGACTCGCGGCATGAGGGAAGACTAAATGGAAAAGGCACGCTGGGAAAGAAAGCAATGATATATAGGGACGGGGATTCTTTCACTAAAGCACACTACACAGTTCTACATAATTCCACCTTGGCAGCTCCGTATATCGAGGAACACAAGAATATTGTACGCTCCAAAAACCCGTGGAAGCCTGAATCATGGATTACAGATGAACACATGAAGTCTTTCAGTGGTTGGATGAAGACACATCTCTTGAATGACACAACTGTTGGAGATCAGCTGTACTTGTTGGCTGCGTCACCATCTTCTACTTTATTGAATTTCCAAGGGTACAAAATAAATGGGAATACATTCTACACGATCGCCCAAGATAAAAAGAGCACCAACCAAAATAGTGGTGTCCGCTTTGATGCAATAGACGAGAATGGACAAAAGGACACATACTATGGTTACATAGAGGAGATATGGGAACTAGACTATGGAGTCTCTTTTAAGGTCCCTTTGTTTCGCTGCAAATGGGTCAACCTGAATGGGAAGGGGTAAAGATAGACCAGTTGTACGAAATGACAACAGTGGATCTCAACAATCTTGGTTATAGAGATGAACCATTCGTCCTAGCCAATGATGTGTCTCAGGTTTTCTATGTGAAGGACATTTCCTGCAGACCGAAAAAAAGAAAAAATATGCAAACAAATACATCATATGATGAGCCAAAGCGTCACATAGTTCTTTCATGGAAAAGAAATATCGTGGGAATCGAGGACAAGACAGACATGTCAGAAGATTATAATAAGTTTGATGAAATTCCGCCCTTCACAGTGAAAACTGACCCAAGCATTCTGTTAAGTAAAGAAGATGCTCCATGGTTACGTCTGAAGCGATCATAACGAAGGACATATGCCAAGAAGTTCATGCTCATATTATGTAACTCTAGTTCATGTCTTTCGCGGTTTGTGGCTTGACCGTAGGATATCTTTCGCGGTTTGTGGCTTGACCGGGACTATATATAGGGGGGCATTTAGTCCAGGTTTTGTAGTCCCAGTTTTTAATATTAATAAATGTCTTGAGTGTTAGTCCCGTCTTGTGGCTGGACCGGGACTATGAAGAAGTTGTCCCGATTCGTACTTACCATTAAGATCTGATCTCAAAATGCGCGCGGTCACATATTAGGGAGTGCCTCTATGACCAGTTTCTTGGAGATGCCGGAGGAATCGGATCCGGTGGCATCTCCCTGAAACTGGTCGTAGTGGTGTCCCTTCTCTCGAAAACCATCTTGCAGCTTGTAACTTCTCTAACTAGATCAATACACCTGGGAGCTAACTAATTTCACATATTAGGGAGTGCCTCTATGACCAGTTTCTTGGAGATGGCGGAGGACTGGGATCCGGCGGCATCTCCCTGAAACTGGTCGTAGTGGTGTCCGTCCTCTCGAAAACCATCTTGCAGCTTCTAACTTCTCTAACTAGATCAATACACCTGGGAGCTAACTAATTTCACATATTAGGGAGTGCCTCTATGACCAGTTTCTTGGAGTTACCGGAGGACCAGGATCCAGTGGTATCTCCCTGAAATTGGTCGTAGTGGTGTCCCTTCTCTTGAAAACAATATTGGAGATGCCTCAATCTGGCTGGAGAACTGGACTCACAAGGATGCCTATTTATAGTACAAGATGCTCGGCATAGTGTCGACACTTACGACATAATGTCGACACTCACCCCTATTATTAGTGATGACTCGTGTTTTGTCCCAGTTGGTGCCTCCAACCGGGACTAAAGGTTCATCTTTAGTCCCGGTTGGTGACACCATCCGGGACAAGGTACACACCGCACGACATAATGTCGACACTCACCCCTATCATTAGTGCTGCCTGGCCCAGCCTGCTGAAATCCCTTCAACCGGGACTAAAGATGAACGTTTAGTATACTGAAAATCCGAACAATGAAAAATTCAAAAAAAATCCGAGCAATGAAAATCCTTCATGTGGTGTCATATTATTTGACAGTGTTGAAAGGAAAAATACCAGACTTGGTATATTGATCATGTCTCGAAAAAACCTTCACAAAATGACCTATCATGTTCGAGGTTTCATGGCTTTCGGTCCAAATGACCGATGTTATGTGCTGAATCACGACATAGTTTGTGATGTTGTGCCCATATTATGCATGCATGTGGACATTGGTATGGAGAACAATGTTGCGGGAGGAAGTTTTCATTTTTGTCACACGGAAAAGCCCTTTTCCATTTTTCGAGCGCAAAAAACGGGTCGTTTTGTGAAGTAACCACAAAAATGCTGTTTCAGAATGCTATCGTCCCATTTTCCTAAAATACTAGACCAACTTACATGGACGATCTCCCAACCGGGACATCTCAAACCTTTTCGTCCATCCCGGGTAAAAAGGACAAATGTCTGCGGAATCGGTAGGAAGTGGGTCCGGTTTGTACTACAGGTACATGATCTATCGCCCATGATTTTTTGAAAAAATCATTTTTAGACTCGCAATATGTGGTTCTTCAGAGATCAAATGCAAGTTCTAACGATGCTCGTCCCCTATCTTCATGCACGTCGGTTCAACCATAGTTAGAAATTCAAAAATTCAAAACGGGCATAATAAATTCAAAAAAAAATCCGAACAATGAAAATCCTTCGCGTGGTGTCATATTATGTGACATAGTTGAAAGGAAAAATAACAGACTTAGTATATTGATCATGTCTCGAAAAAACCTTCACAAAATGACCTATCATGTTCGAGGTTTCATGGCTTTCGGTCCAAATGACGGATGTTATGTGCTGAATCATGGCATAATTTGTGATACTGTGCCCATATTATGCATACATGTGGACATTGGTATGGAGAACAATGTTGCAGGAGGAAGTTTTTCTTTTTGTCGCACGGAAAAGTCCTTTTCCATTTTCCGTTCGCAAAAAACGGGTCGTTTTGTGAAGTAACCACCAAAATTCTGTTTCAGAATTCTACCGTCCCATTTTCCTAAAATACTAGGCCACCTTACATGGACTATCTCCCAACCGGGACATCTCAAACCTTTTCGTCCATCCGGGGTAAAAAGGACAAATGTCTGGCGAATCGGTAGGAAGTGGGTCCGGTTTGTACTACAGGTACATGATCTATAGCCCGTGATTTTTTGAAAAAATCATTTTTAGACTCGCAATATGTGGTTTCTTCAGAGATCCAATGCAAGTTCTAACGATGCTCGTCCCCTATCTTCATGCACACCGGTTCAACCATAGTTAGAAATTCAAAAAATTCAAAACGGAAATAATAAATTCAAAAAAATCCGAACAATGAAAAATCCTTCGCGTGGTGTCATATTATGTGACATAGTTGAAAGGAAAAATACCAGACTTGGTATATTGATCATGTCTCGAAAAAACCTTCACAAAATGACCTATCATGTTCGAGGTTTCATGGCTTCCGGTCCAAATGACCGATGTTATGTGCTGAATCACGGCATAGTTTGTGATGCTGTGACCATATTATGCATGCATGTGGACATTGGTATGGAGAAAAATGTTGCAGGAGGAAGTTTTCCTTGTTTCGCATGAAAAAGCCCTATTCCATTTTCCGAGCGCAAAAAATGGGTCGTTTTTGTAAAGTAACCACCAAAATGCTGTTTCAGAATGCTACCATACCATTTTACTAAAATACTAGACCACCTTACATGGACTATCTCCCAACTGGGACATGTCAAACCTTTTCGTCCATCCCGGGTAAAAAGGACACATGTCTGCCGAATTGGTAGGAAGTGGGTCCGGTTTGTACTACAGGTACATGATCTATCGCCCGTGATTTTTTCAAAAAATCATTTTTAGTCTCGCAATATGTGGTTTCTTCAGAGATACAATGCAAGTTCTAACGATGCTCGTCCCCTATCTTCATGCCCGCCGGTTCGACCATAGTTAGAAATTCAAAAAATTCAAAACGGGCATAATAAATTCAAAAAAATCTGAACAATGAAAATACTTCGCATGGTGTCATATTATGTGACATAGTTGAAAGGAAAAATACCAGACTTGGTATATTGATCATGTCTCGAAAAAACCTTCACAAAATGACCTATCATGTTCGAGGTTTCATGGCTTTCGGTCCAGATGACCGATGTTATGTGCTGAATCACTGCATAGTTTGTGATGATGTGCCCATATTATGCATGCATGTGGACATTGGTATGGAGAACAATGTTGTAGGAGGAAGTTTTCCTTTTTGTCGCACAGAAAAGCCCTTTTCCATTTTCCGAGCTTAAAAAACGTGTCATTTGGTTCCCGCCATTTCTTCCCGCCATTTTTCTTCCCGCCATTTTTTCCCGCCATTTCTCCCGCCATTTCTACCTGCCAGTTCTTCCCTCCAGTTATCTTCCTCCTATTTCTCACTATATATATATGTAGTGTTGGCCTCCATTGTCATTGGACATCTCTAGACTCATATATGCAACCTCATCACTCTTTCCCATGACTTCCACCGTAGCACTAACTCCCAGAGAGGCCGAGGCGCTTTCCGCATCGAATTACCCCTGCCCGCCGGGCTACTGTGTCCCCGTCGGCTGGATGTTGAGCGCCGAAGGCGTGCCGGTTCCTCCTGTCCCTCTAGGTCTGGCGCGCCAGATGGCCATCACGAACCACTAATACTTCGAGCTCCCGCCGGAGCAGCGGAGGAATCCCATATGGCATCCCGACTATTTTCCGACTTGGGAAGCCTTTTCATGGATCAGCATGAGAGGGCGCTCGCCAGGCACGAGAAGGATGGCCCACCTCCTCCGAACTTCAACGAGGCCAGTCGTCGGCTGTGGTGGCGCGACCAGACTCTCCAGAGCATCATGGCCTACGACACGGCCGCCGACTCTAGCCCCCTCCTATGCTACCCTCAAGTCCAGCCCACTCGTACTCAGCCTTCAAGGTTCAACTACGGCGACCCCGACGACGACAGCGGCGATGGCCGCGGCAAGTACGACGACTACACTAGCGAGTATTACAGGTGTAGGCAGGAGCATGACTAAATCACTCCAACATTGCAAAACCAGTTCGGCTGATTGTGGCTTAATCTGGTCATGCATCTTAATTTTCAGTTCTTCTATGTAACTTTGTGTTAGTTGCGTTATGTAGAATAATTCCAGTTCTATCCTAATAAAATTTTCTTTACGCCCATCATTTGCTGTCCTTTTTTCCCACCCATTAATATATAAAAATATAAGTTAATTCAATCCAAATTAAAAATAGAAAATGGTTTTGAATTAGTTATTCAAATCCAAACACTTTTTATGTTAAAAGTTTTTCTTAATCCCAAGTTAATATTCAAAAAATATAAGTTAATTCATTTTTAATTATAAATGGTTCATATTTTAAATGATTACATTAATTATTTTTTAAAACATAAAATGGTTTTTAAATATTTATTCAAATCCAAACACTTTTTATGTTTAAAGTTTTTCAAAATTCCAAATTAATATTCAAAAAATATAAGTTAATTTATTTTAAATTTTAAATGGTTCATAGTTTAAATGGTTACATTAATTATTTTTTAAAAATAGAAAATGATTTTGAATTAGTTATTCAAATCTAAACACTTTTTATGTTTAAAGTTTTTCTAAATTCCAAATTAATATTCAAAAAATATAAGTTAATTCATTTTTAATTGTAAATGGTTCATATTTTAAATGGTTACATTAATTATTTTTTCAAACAGAAAATGGTTTTGAATTATTTATTCAAATCCAAACACTTCTTATGTTTAAACTTTTTCTAAATTCCAATATTCAAAAAATAAAAGTTAATTCATTTTTAATTTTAAATGGTTCATAGTTTAAATGGTTACATTAATTATTTTTTAAAAATAGAAAATGATTTTGAATTAGTTATTCAAATCCAAACACTTTTTAAGTTTAAAGTTTTTCTAAATTCCAAATTAATATTCAAAAAATATAAGTTAATTCATTTTTAATTTTAAATGGTTCATAGTTTAAATGGTTACATTAATTATTTTTAAAAACAGAAAATGGTTTTGAATTAGTTATTCAAATTCAAACACTTTTTATGTTTAAAGTTTTCTAAATTCCAAAGTAATTATTATTTAAAAAACATTACAAATTTAAACCCCAAAATAAAAAATAAGGCGGGAACACAGAGAAAATTTCTCAAATTTTTTGAAAACAGGGTCATATGTCCCGGTTGGAGCCACCAACCGGGACGTATTCTCCCTCCCCTTTATACACGACGCTCCCGTTCCTCTTCTTCCCTTCTCCATTATCTGCGCTCGCACACAACATAGGGAGACACCACCGCCCCGCCGTCAGGCTGCCCTCCGTCGCCTCCGTCCTTGAGCGCTCGCCGTCGTCGTCGTCACCGGCCAGTAGCGCGTCCATCGCCACCTCCAACCGCCGCCGTGCGTCGTCGTCCCCAGCCAGCAGCGCCACCACCACCGCGCGTCGTCGACGCCAGAAGGTGCGTCCCCCTCTCCAGCCTGCCTCCGCCCCCCTCCTCTCTCTCCCCCTGCCGCCGCCGGCAGGAACCGATGGGATTTCTCACGTGGCGTGGTGCGGCGGTGGCGGTATTTCTCGCGTCCGGTGGAGGCCTCGCAACAGGGGCGGTTCTGGTGCTGCTGGACTTGGCCGGCGGGTGGAGTGGCGTGGCGGCGGAGGGTGCTGGCGTGGCGGCGGCCGCACTGATGTTGGGTCGGCGGCGACGGGATCCCTGTGGCGGTGCATGCTCGCCCGATCTGGGCCTCTTCGGGCCGTTCTTGTTTTGTGCTGCTGCCCCCTCTGGCTACACAGGGGTCGGGCTGGTGCGGCTACGGGGCCGGCGAGCCATGCCGGCGCACAGCGTTGCCGGCCACTAGGGGTTCGAGCAGGCCGCGACGGGGCCGGTGCACCACTGTGGAGGGGCGCGAGCTTCGGCGCGGCGACATCGACTACAGGGGCAAGCAGAGGAGGGATCCCGTGCCTAAGCTATTTAAAATTGTTTCTAGTTATTTTTTTAGATATTATCATATTGTGTATATATATTGTGTATGCATACTTATATACTATTTTGTATATGTATATGTATTTTCATTTTGTGTATATAAAGTAAGTAAAGGACGGGCGCGGCAACGACATATATGTTTTGGACCCGATCCCCATGATGCCGGCAGGCTGCCCGACGCCGCCTCCATCCTTTGTGCGCCCGCCGTTGTTGTTAGCGCCGCCGCCTCCGCCTTTCGTCTCCAGCCTGTGGGTCAGCCAAGTCAAACCCCCCTCCCTGGCCCCATTCGCTTGCACGGCTGACGATGTGGCCTCGGCCCCACCTGTCAGCCGTAGTGGGTAGCCTCTGCCCCGGTGACAAATGACCCTCACCCCTGTGCTGATGTCACAGTGATGCAATAATTCCATTTAAATTGATTAAATAATTCCAGAAAATGTAATAATCTTGTAAATTCAATAAGTAATTCATTATAACTTAAAAAAATATGTATAATATATCAAAATGTTCAGAAAAGTGAGAACTATCTATTTAAGATATAATCATGCATTGTTCAACAACTTTCATAACAAGTTTAATTAGAAGAACATAGTAACCCCTCACAGGTGATTCCGGAGTTTCTCCGAGTTAGGGTTTTCACCCCTCGGAATCCCGATTAATTGTCGAGCATGCTTTAGGGTTACATTTCAATGCAATTCAACTTGTCATATTATCATACTTGCTTGAGCATCGCATCGATGCCATGTGTTGATTGTTTCCTTTTCTTTCCGGTGTTTGGTTCTTCGCATTGTTCATATTGATTGCGCATTGTACATATTGATTGCGCATTGTAGTATGCCATGTATTGATTGCCGCCTTTCTTTCTGGTATTGGTTCTTCGCGATAGGATCCGAGCCCGAGGGTTTCTCCGAATTAGGGTTTATGATATTGTAAATTCATTTTTATTATTGTGTATGTATATATTAGGGTTTCTCTGAATTAGGGTTTATATCTCTCAACACCGTACCTAACATTACCCCTTAGCCGCTTTGACTTATCCATTTTTCACCTATGCAGAAAATATGGACCCACACGACCGAGACGAAAAAAACGAAGAGTTGATCCAAGGTGTGATCCGCGGGGAAGAAAATTTAGATGTATCGACGTTTCTGAACAACTCCGGTGAGGGTGATCCTCTTTTTGCCGTAATAGACAACTTGTTTGAGGTTGAAGGTGATGCCTTCCATGAGGGACAAGGCGATGCCTTGTGTAATCGAGAAGACGACCGCTCTGGCGAGGTGCATGTAATATAATTAATTCATTAATTAATCATCTGCTATCTATATAGAAATAGTAACGATGATCTTTCTTCTTTTAGCCCTCTATATCGAACAAATCTACTGAAAAGAGCGGACGAGGCCCAACCAAAAAGTTGGAAGACCATGAGAGGTTCAGGATCGAAGATATCGCTGAAGACGACAAACCGACGGCTCCCGAAGTTGTCGCAATCAAATTTGTGGCCCAATGCGGAGTAATCATTAGGGACTTAATCCCGATAACCATTCAAAATTGGAATAGGCCTGCTGATGCGAAAGAAGAGGGAACATTTTTGTTTGTCCCTAACAAGGACAAAGATTTACTATGGAAGAGGCTCATGCTTAATTTCAAACAACCGAAGATAGAGCTGGATCCAAATGCGAAGGATCCAGATGAGGACGCCTTAGAACATGGGAGAGCCATGCAGGCTAAGGTCAGGGAGTGGGCTTTGAAGAAGACGGCCCAGTGTTTCACCAACTGGAAGAAAAGATTGCACCTTGACTATGTCGTGAAAGAGAAGACTCCGGATTTCAAGAATATTCAGTTTGAGAAGATAAAACCATTCTGGGCTGAGTTTGTGAAATACAAGACATCAGAAAAAGCTAAGAAAATGTCTGCAACGAATAAGCTGAAAGCTGCTAACAAGAAGTATCACCATACTATGGGGAAAGGTGGCTACAGGGTTGGCATTCCTAAGTGGGAGAAACTTGAGAATGAACTGCGTGCTAAAACGATCACCCCAGAGATAGACGATTGGGTAGAACGTGCAAGTAATTGGTTTTACGGGCATGGGGGCAAATTGGACTCGGAAGGGATGTGTATATATAACATACGACATAAAGAAGACCCCTTGCCAATCGAGAAGATGAGAAAAGCAGTAAAGGCTATTAAAGATGGGGACTTCATTCCCGATAGAGAGAATGATGAGCTCACACTCGCCCTTGGAAATAAGGAACATGATGGACGAACACGAGGCACAAGCGGCTCCAAACCATGGAGGACTGGGTTTCCCGAAGAGAGGAAGAAATATCCTGATAGAAGCCGTCAGAGGAGAAAGGACAAGGCAGAAGTTGAAGCAGATATTCAGAAAGAGCGAATGCGTATAATTGAAGAACGAATAAAGCACCAACAAGATGAAATTAACGCACTTAAAGAGAAAAGTACTACCGGCCCATCTCAGCAGCACACTGCATTCGATGCTACCGGCCTATCGAATAATCAAAAAATCAGTGTGGCTTCCACCGATGTCCCGGGTGATGACAATGACAATGACGATGGTGCACCGACGATGGCTCCTGTTGGCTACCCAGTGGATGATATCACACAGATGACACACTGCGAGCTACATGTCAAAGTTGTGAACATATCAATGAATGTGGCGGTCGGCTATGCCTTACCAATTGGACCCACACCAACTTACCACTGTCGTCCGGTTCCACAGGGCTACGCTGTTGTCGGGGTGGATGAAATCATGCCCACCTTTGAAGTTTGGAAGCTTGACTACCCTGCAGGTGAAGGGGATGTGACTGAACTGGGAGACGCAACAAACGTCACCATTCTATGGCCAAAGGAATGTATCGTGCTTCGAAATTACACGCCAAGGTCATCTTCGCCGCCGCCTCACCCGTCTCCAGCGAGGTCGTCGCCGCCGCGGCAGCCGTCTTCGTCGCCTCACCCGGCTCCATCGCCTCAGCAATCTCCGTCGCCTCAGCAATCTCCGGCGCAGACATCGCCGACGCCTCAGGACAAAAAGCGTAAGCATACCACTACTCTGCGTCGTGGTAAGCGATCGCCGAAACATAAACAAGAGCCTCTTCCAAAAGTACCAAAGGTTCCTCCCAAGAGAGCTTATGACTGTACTGAAGAGGAGACTACGGCGATCGTTGATGCGGAAACGACAGCGTTTTTCTTTGTGCTGAGGCGGCCGATAGAGCCAGAGTTCCCTAGCAGCAAAGAACAAAAAGCCAGAGTGTTGAAAATGCTAAAGACTCTTCATCAACCCGAGCCAAAGCTGTCATCAGACTATGAGCGTTCTATTCTCAAGTCACATGCGACACAACAAGCCTCGAAGAGCAGTACTGATGCAAGCGAGAAATCTGTTGCCCAACTTGGAGAACAAGCAAAACAGTCTTGTGCCCCTCTCAAGGTGATTTCCCATACCAATGTGGGGTCGAGCAAATATGGGGCCAAAGAGCAGTATGATCTAGAGGTAGTTGCAGAATACGGAGAAGCTGCCGCTGCTCAAGGTATGAGTATTTCCTAGTACTTATCCCAGTTAGAGTACTTCCCCGTGAGTGAATTAGCATACAAATACCAGTACGACAAACCTCTCGTCAAACCTGAGGAGGTAAATAATCTTCCAACAAAAATGCGAAGATTGCATAACTGGTACATGCATGCCACAAAGGCCGGGGCTAACTAGATAGTGCTAAAGGTTACAAAAAAGCATTATCGGAAAGAAATGGATGACATGATATCCATTGAATTTGATGAACTATTTCAATCATTCAATCAAGACGCCTTGGACAAACCGATCATCAGTGCCTCTTGTCTGTAAGTACTAATTCTGTAATTAATTTAGTCTCCAGCTATCTCACCTTGTTTATTGCATGTATATAATCATATTGTAATATGCAGAATGAAGATTCTCGAATGCAGCAGAGATCAAATCTATGACATTGGCTTCATTGACCCATGTTGGGTTCATCAAGCTAATCTCAAAACAAGCCCCCAGGATACGGAGGATAATATAGTACACGTGTTAAGGTTTCAAGAAACTAGAAGGGAAATACTATTTCCTTACAACTTCGACTGAGTGTTATTGTCTTGTATACACTTTCTATTTCCCTTACTCGATGTTAAGTATATAGTTGATTAGTTATGCATTCGCAGCTTCCACTAAATTTTGTTAATCATTCAACTTGACAAAGGGCGTGTACTAGTCATGGACTCGAAACATAAACCCCTGGAGTAGTGGAAGGACATGCAGATGCTTCTCCAGCGGTAATTCTAATCATTACAACACTATATCGACAACGTTCGTGAATTTTATGATATCAAGTAATTAATAACTTCTTTTATTCGTTTTCTTCCCCGGGTAGCGCTTGGAAATGGTTCACCAACAAGGCTAGGGTTGTTTGGAAAGCGGAGCTTACATTTCAAGCACTAGATGTAAGCACCACTAGCTATATCCGCGCATCTCTTTGATTCTAGTTTTGATACCGTTATTATCATTCTTGATTATTATTTTGATGGAACTATGTTCTCGTAAAGTGCATGACGCAGGGACCAGGTAACAATCTATGTGGATACTATGTTTGCGAGTTCATACGGCAGACGTGCGATGAGAAGGGCAGAAATTTAGAGCAACTCCACATACGTAAACAATTTCTATAGTTTTTAATTACCATCAAATTGTGTTTAGTTTCAGTCATATAGGCTGGCTCCTTTTTTAAATCAAATCGAACGTCTACGGGACGGTCTTCTGCCAAAGGATCGCGTACAAGCAATTCAGGAGGAATTGGCGGGATTCTTGGATGCATAAGTCCTAAACCCAAAAGGGGAATACTATTCGGACGTGAATAAACAATAGGGATTGTACAAAGAGCAACTTTTGTATGTAGTGCATGAACTCGATCCGTGTATCGAATGTAATATTGTCATGATGATCTTGTGTAATATAATGGTTCCTTCATTGATGAGTGCAAAACACTAAATAAACAATAAAACAACATAAATGAATTCTCCGGAGCGGCACAAAAAGTGGCCAAAATGCTGCCGCTGCAAGAAAAGTTGCCAAAATGAATTCTCTGCCGCGACAGAGAAATGTGCCAAATATCTGCCGCGGCAGAAGGTTATTTGTCCCGGGTTGTGTTACGAACCTGGACGGTTGCTCCACCCCCTCGCCCCTGTCGCGGCCACGTGTACCCCCTTTTGTCCCGGTTGGTGGGGAAACCGGGACTAAAGGTTGGGACTTTAGTCCCGATTGCCCCGTCCCGGTGGGGTAACCGGGACTAATGCCCCTTACCAACCGGGACGTATGGGCCTTTCTGCACTAGTGCAAGTAGCTCCTGCATGACTACGTCTAGTACCTTATCCTTGTCATCATGCATCATCTTGAAGGATATCTCCTCCGTGAGTAGCTCCGTCTGGCGTCCAGGCTGCGAGACTCTAAAGCCCCAAAGATCCTTCCTCTCGAACTTGGTGAACTGAAGTTCCTTAATACTAGGGTGTGGGAGATTGAGCACACTAGTGAGCTCCACAAGACGAGAACCGAAACGAGTTCCCTTGAACTCCTCGGCAGTGCTGACAACAAAGCTAGGCATCTATTGCATAAGAGAGAGAAAATTAGAAACAATACAAGTAGAGAGAAAAACAAGATAGTGAAACAAAAGCCAAAAGCATACATTCAACAATAAAAAAATACAAGTCATGGCACACAAAAATCTACCACAAACACTAAGGTTCAAACATAACTTAGACAAAAACTTGCCATACCACATAGGTTGGTATGATCAAATTTCTAACGCGAGAAAAACGACAAGTGTGGTGGTCCAACTATTGGAGTACGTCACATTTCTCACGCATATGCTAAGTCTATGATATCCTCCCTTAGACGTTTTATGGCGGTCTCTATGTCTTGGGTATACTTCTTCTCCTCTCTAAGGTCATTTTTGAGTGTTGAGCATTCTACACTCGAGTCTTTCACCAAGCTACTTAATAGCATTCCAAGCTGCATTTCTTCCAGAGTCAAAGAATGACATATACATTTCTGAGTTGGTGACCATGTAGAATCCCTACTCTTTGTGGTTGTCTCCCTTGTTTTTGTACAAGTGGAGTTGCACCCACCAATATTCTTCCCCTTCATCCACCACTGTAAATCCCTTATACACAGCCTCACCATGTATTGCCAAACTAACCATGAGGTTTTTCAGTGCCTTGGAAAACTCCATCTCACATTCTAAAGTCATGGTCATGAGTGGTCCTTTCTTGACGGCTTCGTTGATGGTGGCCATCTACAAATAGAGATGAGAAATAAGATTAGAAGAGGTTTACGAGAAGAAAAAGACAAGTGTGGAATTTGCAAAGAGTTGCATTTTTTTCCTGGTGGTTTCCTTAGTCTAATCCAACTTAGGGTCATAATCCTACAGGCAACACAATGCTCTGATACCATCTGTAGGACCGCACCTTTTAAGGTAAAGGTCCGGGTGATTGCAATGCTAGTCCCTGGATTAAATTCTAGCATCCACAGTTTAAGATAAAGTACACAGATACAAAGGTCCTTATTACATCGTCATTCCAGAGATAACATAGTCTTTACAACTCAATATCCCAAGGCTAGTACATAGAGTACATAACATAAAGGAAATAACTATAAGTCTTCATCTTCATGTGCCGCAGGCAAGCATGTTGAGTGTAGACTCACAACCCTAAACTCCATCAGAGTAACCTGCAACATCATAAGTTATAGCCATAGTAGGTCAATACATTCGGAATTGTATTGGGAACTGATACCATAGTAGAATAGTAGTATCTACATCTATATTAATTTGGCTAAGTGTAGCTTAGGCTTGCTTTTTTCAAAATAAGGTTTTTCCTTATTAGTTGAAAACACTAAGTTTTTGTTTGTCAAAAACACCCAAGGAACCACCAATAGACATTGGTGAACCTTTTCCCTTGTTCAACCACAAGTTTTTAACTTAGAAAATGGGATGCGGAAATCCTTGATTGCTTTAACGTCTTTGATGCTCAAATTGTCCGTTGCCGGGGACACGGCCAAGTACTTACATTTTATCCTCTCAAGAGGTGGTGCACTTTCTCCACAAGACTCAACATGCATCGAGACGAGACCTTTCAGAAGCATTCCCTTAGACCACCATGGATGCGTTCCATCCTATCACCCTACCACCAACTGTCCATCTGGCTAAGTTCTTGCAACCTATGTGGTCAAGGCAGAGCCCATATGCCATGTGGTTGCACTAGAATCTTCTCAACACTAAACATCTCAAATCCATTTGTTCCTGGGTGGCAATCCACAAGTGCGATACACAAGGTAAACCATAGACATGGGCCTTGTGTAACCACTCAACATAAACCAACATACCATTCCACATAGGTGATTCATTCACTTAGTTGTTTTATTAATCAAAACACAAGTCATAGACTTAGAAAAATTTCATAGCATGAATATTCCACCCTTGTTTTCGACTAGATAGGATAAGCATCATAACATAACAAGATTCTTTAATTTAGGAAAAATCTACTAAGACTACAACTACTAGGATTTCCCAAGGCATAACATAGTATATACTTAGCAAAAATCTCCACGCAAGTCCAACTCAAAATAATAGGACAAAATATATGGAGCATCGATTGTCTTTATAGTTGGGGGAGTAGCAACAGTCCTCACAATAACGATCACCACTATCACCAAAATCTACACATAAAATCATAGCACCAAATTCACATTCAATATTCAAACAAAAATATATTTGAATGCATGAAAATGCAGCAGAATGATTTTACTACACTAAACAAGTCAAACCAAATAGTACTTAACAAAAATTAATCTATCTAAAGTCTAAACAAACTCAAATTTGCTTTAAAACAATTTTCTAAACATTTTATATAGTCAAAATAAGCCTATAATTGGTTCTGCAAATAATCCTATTTTTCAGAAGAAAAATACTAATTCATGGCCACATAAGTGTAGGGATTAATTTTCTGAATCCAATGATATATTATTTATAAATTTTGGACAAATAGATCAAAAGATATGAATTTTACAAGTTAAATCAACTAATAGATTCAAAACAGATTTTAAATCAAGCAGCCAGACACGTGGACATGTCTGATTGGTTGATACAATTTCGCACAGGATCACCCTTCCGCGCCATTCGATCAAGTCAGATCCAACGCGCCAGATCTAAACTTACCGGTTCACTAACGATCTAATCTACAGCGCACGATCCAGATCTAACGGCCCTGGATCAAGCGACCATACGCGAGTGATGCAGCGCTGAGTTGTAGGAGCGCTTCGTCGGGAAACCCCAAGAGCAAGGTGTGAAGCAGCATAGCAGCAAGTTTTCCCTCAGTAAGAAACCGAGGTTATCAAAACAGTAGGAGGAAGGAAACGACACACAGGTATTGCAAGCAACGTGGAAACCTGCACAACACAAACTCAAGACTTTGCCCTAACGAATCAGTGAGGTTGTCAAGCTCACCGGTTTTCTGTAATAAAGTATTAAACTTATTGTGTGGAAGGTGATGATGGTTTGCAACAAGTAAACAAGTAAAGATTGGACCGGGGTCCAAAGTTCACTAGAGGTGCTCTCCTTAGATAAACAACATGGCATGAAGGGTAAACAAATTACAACAGAGAAATTGATAGGAACTGAGCAAGGCATAACAATGCAATACTAGTTAGAAAGATCCTATGAGATTTGATTGGGCAATACAACAATATACATAGACCGCCATCCAACTACATCTATTACTAGAAGTCCACCTTCAGGTTATCATCTGAACCCCCTCCAGTATTAAGTTGCAAGCAACAGACAACTTCTTTAAGCAAAGTGTGTAAGGTAAACAATCCACTTGCTCCATGAACAAGAGACCGTTGTTTTATCCCTAGTGGCAACAACACATCTACAACCGAAGAGATTTCTGTCACTTTCCTTGTAAACTAGAGGCATGACCCCACTATCGAGCATAAATACCCCCTCTTGGAGTCAGTAGCAACTACTTGGCCAAGATAACTACTACCAACGAAGAGCATGCAAGATCACAAACAACATAGACATGATAGAATCAATAAGAAAACACAATTAATCAATATGACATAGTAATCTCAATATCCATCGGATCCCCGCAAACACAACATGCATGTTACAAATAGATTAGATCTTGATCATGAATTGTCAACACCCGGATTTTTAATCCTAGATGCCTGTTATGCCATACCTCGCAATCCCAGGATTACCATTTTTGCGAGACATAATAGAATTGAATACCATAGTACATCATCCATTACAAACCGTACATAAGTTCTTACACAAATAGGGATCTCATGATCCAGTTCTTAATACAACTTCAAGCAACGGAATACGTAATAATAACGGTAGCGTGGGCGAAGATCCATCTTCGAGTTCACAAGCAATGTTGACGATGGGAGATGATCCTAGTTTTCGTAACCTTCCTGGGGTCCATCCTCCAGGTACTCCTCTTCATAGTCTGGCCATGGGAATAGCTAGGGACAAAGCCATGAGTACTCTTTAAGTAGTCTCAAACTAATACTAACAAGTGGAAGGGGTTTTTTATATAATAGCACACTAGGCTCTAGGGTTATTTTGCAAAAGCCAGATTTATCTCTACTAATTTTAGAAGCAACGAATGCTAGTTGAAGTTTTATAACACCTAAATGGGAATTTGTAATTCAGATCACAACCCTGTTGTGGTCAAGTCAAAGTCTCAATTCATTTCACAAGTCATTTTGAAAAGTCTGACGGGGGAACAGTATGGCCACTCCAACTGTCCATAACCGCGGACGCGGCTATTCGAATAGTTTGACACTCTGCAGAGATTGTACACTTTCACCACAACATTCGATACATCCCGTCAGGAACATATCCTGAATTCACCATACTCAGTTTGCAGATAATCAATCCTAACCTTTCAATTACACGCCCTAGTATAAGCACCTCTCCTGTGAGTTTGGCCTCCCAACCATGACCAACTGTCATCTTGGGTACTGCACAGGTGGACAATCTTCACAAGGTAGCCTCAGCTCAGACCTTGGCCGTGAGGGAACTAATACTAAGGTATATAAGTTTCAAGTCAAGCCCTACCCAATCTTCGGGTATTGTGGTTGTACGATAAAATTGGAATGGTATCGCATCCAGACAACCATCTGTTTTATAAAGGGCTAAGGCTCATGCCTCAAGATTTTCATCACCAAAATCATCAGGTGTTCGGAAACACATGTCCAAAACATTTCAATAGAATGATCCATCATTCCAAGGTTTTCATAACCATTTTTCCACCAAGTATTCCCATCTAAAGTTGATCAAGTTTTATGCTTAGCACTAGCATCTACAAGTGGGGGTAAGAAATAATGAGGGGTAGTAAACTAGTGGAGTTCTAAATAAGTTCAATCTCATGCCTTAGTATGACATCAAGATTATCTAGCTTAGGCCAAATTTTATGCTCTTTATGCAACCTTCACATATCTTTCTAGTGTCTACCATTCATTTAGGTGAAATCTAAGTAAGGTCTTTGATAAAGAAATAAAGTATAAATCTTGTAGGTAAAACTAGGAATGGTTTATCAAGTGGTTATGATCATATATGCTTAAGGCATATAGTTGGCATGGTAACAAGCAAGTATTGGCTTGCATCAATATCAGTATAAGCTAGCTAAATTGCAAGGTATAGCTTGCATATTCAACTAGTAGTATTAGGCTTGCATTAGTATCAATATAAGCTTGCCTTGTGCAGAGCAGTGGTTGAAGTTCTCCTCGGCTTCTTCTTCGTAGTATCCTCCTTCCTCTTCGTATCCTTGGTCGGTACTAGCGTCTATGAATAAATACGAGGTACACAATCACCAAACAATACTTAACAACTTGCAATCATCACACACAAGGGTCCTATAGATGATCTAACATCATCTCTAATCATTACAAGTTTAAGGCTTAGTTTAGTTCCTTTTATTTTTAGAAAAGTAATTTCTACTCATTGAAAAACTACTTAAGATTTAATATTCTCCAAACCAAACATGGGATCATATTGACACATGTCATCCCCACATATTTTAGTCCATGGGAATATGATTTAAAGTGGTGTCACAATTTAATAAGGTTTTACCCTTTTATTTTAATTAAATAAAGTGACTAGAAATGCCTATGTGGCATTCTTTTATTACTTGAACATTATTTCTGCAAGTAAACCTATATATTTTATATATTCTGAAAGGTATGGTTAAATGTGATTTTTGAGAGTTGGAATCAACTAAAAATCTATTATGGTTTAAATTTGAAAAATGTTTGAATGTAGAAAAGCTTCTGCCTTGTTATTTTTTACCATGGGTGATATATAGATCCAAATGACTTGAATCCAACGAGCTTGGATTCAGCATTCCCAGACATTTCTAACAAAATTAGTTTCATTCAATTTGGTGCACTGAATCGATCTGGGTTGATTTTTGAATTTGGGTGCAGAAGTGAGTTTGAAATAAAATAGAAAAGGTTTAATTCAAATAACCGGGCTGCGCGGGAAAGGTTAAGGGGCCAGCCTGCTAATCGCAGCGCTTCGGCGGGCTGTTTAAGTGGGTGTCCCCACGCGTCAGTGACATAGGGAGGTGCGAAGCGGTACGGGGCAACGTGGTGCGTTCGATCTGATTATAATCCAACGGCTCAGAGTCATCGTCGACGTTGAGCAACGCCGTTGAGACATAAACCTAGCGCGGCCAGTGGGGGTTGCTGGGGGCTCACCGGTGTGCAGGCGAGGGTCGGCGAGGCGGGCGAACGATGAAGTCGACGATGGCGAACTCAGGGGTGGTCACGGCAGCTCCTGGGGTGCACGAAATCGATGGCGCCCTTCTTCTCCAGAGGCGGCGGGATCCGGTGAAATTCCAGCGAAGTGCTGCTCGCCTTGCTCCGGGAACGGTGTGGCACGATCAGTGAGGAGAGGGGAGTAGAATGGTGTGAAGAATTCTAGCGGGGGTGGCCTCTATTTATAGTCGAGCGAGGGGACCGACGGGGCGCACGGTGAGCTCGTCGGGGGCGATGGTACAGGAGGCTATTGGCATGGGCGAAGGTAGGGGGCGGTGCGGTGTTCCCTGGCGATTCTCAACGCTACGGTGGCGAGACGTGGGGCGGTGCGGGTTGGTCTGGAACACGCGACGCTCTGCACGGCAGAGGCGGCATCTTCGATGGCTAGCGCTGGCTGTGCGTCACGGGGCGGCGAACGGGGATGTCTGGCTGTCTCCTGGGTCGGTGGGGGTCGTGTATGCGCGCGGCGACGGCGGCACACGGTATGTGGGCTTCGGTCGAGGGTGGCGCTCTGGCGCACGCTCGGCATGGTCACTAGCGGTCTGGGCGCTGTCCATGCGTGTGGTCCAGGGGTTGGCAAGGTTCGAGCGGTGGACAGGGAGTGGCGGTGGACGGTGGGCTACCTCCCAGACATGCTGGCTAGGCTTGTTTCTCCTCCTAGCTTGCTGTCGACATGGGGGTGACAATGGTGCATTCAGCCTGCTCACCATTGATGTCATTGCCAAGCTTACAGTGGTGCTGGTGATTAGTTAAGGTTGTTAGATGATCTACTAAGGCTAGTGGTGCCCAGAGAGGGAACAAGTTAGGCTCAAAACACTACACACTATAGTGTTTTGATTTTGTTTGATTTGTGTCTGCAATGTGTTTGATGAAATGGCCGCATGAAATCAAGTTTGGAATTTTGAAAAGATTTTTGGTGGGTGTGCTAGATTGGTGCTGGTGAGTATGCAGATGCTTGGGTTTTGAAAGTTGAGCTTGTTTGAGTGGTTTTTGAAAAAGTGGGATCTTCCCATATGATAAAGATTCAATTTTGAATTGTCGTTTAAACTATGCATTTGAAAGTTTCTGGATGATCACAAAGTGGGCCTTGATACTTTGTTATGAGTACAATCAAGGGGTTCAAAGATCCAGAAAAGTTTCTGTTAGGTTCTGAAAGTTTGAGACAGCCAAAGTAGGCATGGGAGTTAAATTGGTCAAAATGACCATTCACTCATTTAGCTTTGTTTTGATTTTTTTGTCTTTGGGAAAAGTTTGGGAAATGTTTAGATGATGTTTATTTCACCTAAGAAACATTTTACAAGCAAAGAAATACACAAACAAGGTGGTACAAAAGAATTTCAAATTAAATGCATACACATATGCATGCTTTCGTAATTTTATTTAGAAAAGTTTTTGTTAACCCTAATTTTGATGATTAGTGTTTGATGATTTAAGTTTAGTATTTTTGGGATGTTACATGAATGGATCTCACAAGATCTATACATGAAAGCACAAGGAGGACATACAACCATCTAGCTACTACATGGACCCATAGTCCAAGGTGGAACTACTCACGCATCATACCGGAGAAGAAGCCTTCGGGATGATCTCCCCTCCGGGAGGGTGCCGGGAAGAACTTCAGACCCCCCCAATCTAGGGACAATCGTGGCGGCGGCTATAGACGGTTTCGTGGAGTCTTGATCGAGTTCCTACGGTTTCTGCCTCGGGGTCTTCTTATAGGAGAAGAGGCGAGGCTAGGAGGCGACCAGGGGGCCCACAACCTGCCTAGGCGTGGGCCAACCTTAGTCGCGCCTAGGGGGTGTGGCGGCCCTGGCTCGCCCCTCCGTCTCTCCTATGGACTTCGTGTCGCCCACCGTAAAATATTGACTTTGGCTTTTGTCCTGTCCAATTCCGATAATATTGATTTTATGCCTTTCTGGAACCAAAAACAGAAGAAAACATGCAACTGGACTTGTGGCAACTTGTTAATAGTTTAGTTCTAGAAAATATATAAAAACACCTCAAAGTGTAGACAAAGGAAAGAAAAGTAGATACTAAACAAGCATGGAACATCAAAAATTAGAGATACGTTTCCGACGTATCAACCATACCCAAGCTTAACTCCTGCTCGTCCTCGAGTAGGTAAGTGATAAAAAGAATATTTTTTTAGGTGACATGCACCATCAAAACCAATATCAAGCCATTTGCAAGCATTGAAATATGGGATCAAATAACTCTAAACATGTTCATGAAAAATGGAGTTCTAACAATAAGACAAAGTAACTAAGCATGCAACATGAAAGGCTACAAATAAAGATCATGAATAACATGCATTTAAAAACGTTTATTTGTTTCACATACAGAAAACATGGCATAGTGGAAATCAGCTTGTCCCTCATAGAGTAGCAAATAGATGCATAGGACACCTTCAAAGTTCATAAGGGTGACTAGATACAAATAGCACACAAGCACAAGTAATAACACAATATGCATCATTCAATAAGTTTTGGGACACTGCACATAGAAATAAGAATGGCAACTATGCTCTATTAATGGTGCCTAAATGTAGAAGGTGTAGACTCAATATAATAGTCGAAGAAAGTCCCTTCATAAAGGGAAGCAGGTATTTCAAGTTTCAAAAAGAGCTTCCAAAAATTATGGTACTTGTTAGCTTTCAGACCTCATTGCCCCTATAATAAGCATCTTGAAGTTATTAAGGTTAAAGTGAACAAATTATGGAGTATATGCTTGACAAAGTATAAGTTGGCAATCTCATGTCCCTTGAATACGAGGGACACACCTCATGCCACTCAACTTCAGTCACCTGTAAGTTCTTGTCATTGTAAGTACATGTGTATCATAGAGAACCGCCAATGGGGTATCCCTTGCACATGGTACAGGAGTTATCCCATAGCCAAAATGACAAGGAAAGCAGACAATGAGCATCCCAGCAATCTTTTTATTTACTATGTGCATAGATTTTTATTGAGTATGCTTCACAGAATGCTCATTATGGTGATGCTGCAAGTTTCAACCATGATTAGGCATGGCTTAGGCTAGCGGCCCATGCGTTTCTGTAACACAAAATACATAACTCCATGGACTTACAAGCTCCCTCCTTATTTCACACCGGTGACATCCATAGACAAAAGAGCATGATATCAACTGTGTACAAAGTACAAGTGCAATGTTGAAAACGTTCCCCTTGACAGCATGGTTTTGCTAATTCCAACGTATAAGTGCAAGCATATACAACATAGACGACACAATGGTTCAAGTTTATTAGGGGCAAAGAATATAGTGTGCCATCAAGTTTGTGAGGGCTTTAATCACTAAGTGTACAAAAAAATAGTTTTTAATTGGAAGATAGCTGAAAACAAGAATATACTTGGAATGGTGTAACACACCATGCATATGAATTTATAGTGGACACTTTGGAATAACTTGGTTTCTTGGGAGTTGGAAGCATGAGTAGATCTTACTCATACAAGTGGAGGCTAGAAAAAGACTGGGAGCGACCAACTAAGAGAGCAATAATGGCCATAATCATGCAAAGCGACAAAACATTACTAATCAAAGCATACATTGGTACTACAAGTCAAGGACTAAATGATCATAGAGGCTATGGTGACTTGTTCATAGTCATAACATGGTGTGAGCATGTTCCAAGTCAACCCAAACAAAGCATCAAAGGAGAATACCACAATACTATGCTTTTGCATGCTAAAACAACGCATGATTCTTTCAAGGCACACTAAGAAATCCCAATTGTTTGGAACAAGTCATGCTACAGCAATAATCACTAAGTATAAGGTCAAAACAACATCTAGCATGGCATGCTAAAGTCTAAGTCATAATCAAAGCAAGCTCCTTTTGCACTATTTCAAGCAAGAACTTTCTACTCCTTTCCAACACCAATCAACT
Source organism: Avena atlantica (assembly GCA_910589765.1). NCBI lineage: Eukaryota > Viridiplantae > Streptophyta > Magnoliopsida > Poales > Poaceae > Avena > Avena atlantica. Next base: position 37,441,115 of record OU342736.1, read on the forward strand.
TATTTGAAACAACACAGCAAGAATGGGGTCCAAAGTACTTTATTAAAGAAAACTAAGCAAAGCAAAAAAAACTAAGACGCTCCAAGAACAACACAACGGTGCATGAAACAATAAAAATGAAGTGTCTAGAAAGACCAGAGCTTTTAATTAATTAAGAAGGGGATGCCTTGGGCATCCCCAAGCTTTGACGCTTGTACCTCTTGAATATTTCTTGGGGTGACACAGGGTTGGCATCCCCAAGATTGAGCTTTTGTCCATTCTTCATCTCACTACTTCATTAGCAACATTAGTGTATTCAAAAGATATTAGGCCCTTAGGAAAATCTTTGGAACAGCAAAACTTTTCACTAAAAACACAAGCTACTGAAGCAAATTCCTTCAAAAATCTCAATTCCCCAAAAGAGAACTCAAAAATAAATTGATAAGAAGCAAATGCAAATAATGGCAGAAATCTGTCAAAACTGACCATCAGGTAGAAACCTATTTTTTCGAAAATCTTATGTTCCTCAAATCAAAAAGTGTTGAACTAATGAAAGTTAGCTAACGTACTGGGGTATTAGTCATAAATTGTTAGCTCAATACGAGTTATAGAGACTCCTCACTAATTTTTATGGTGGAGGATAGAAATCTGTTTCGGGACAGCAACTCCCCAAAGCTTACTTCCCTCTCATTAGAGGTCATTCTTGGCACAAAAAGCAAACAAAAAAGATAAGGAGAGGTCATTACAGAACTAAAACCTCCAATACTCAAGTAAACTCTTGGGTTATCTCCCAACAAGTACCCTTTCTTTAACGCCTTTAAGTTAGGCACAATAAGCAAGAAAAATCAAGTATTTTCAAATGAAGAAGCATTAACATCAAACTTTGCTTTCAAAGGAGGATCAAAAAGAAACTTACCTCTCCTCATAGGGAAGTGTTCAATACCTTTCTTGAATGGAAAATGATATTTAAGGGTGCCTTCTTTCATATCAATGATGGCACCAACAGTTCTAAGAAGAGTTCTTCCCAAAGTAATAGGACAAGAAGCATTGTATTCAATATCCAAAACATAGAAATCAACAGGGACATAAGCATTGTTAACCATAATAAGAACATCATTAATACTCCCCATGAGTTTCTTCTTAGCATATTCATCAAGTGGAACATTCAAATAACAATCTTCCAAAGGTGGCAAATCAAGCATTTCATAAATCTTCCTAGGCATAATAGAGACACTAGAACCAAGATCACATGAAGCTTTGAGATCAAAGTCATTCACTTGCACATTAATAATGGGTTCCCAACTATCTTCTACTTTTCTAGGAATAGAAGCTTTGTGTAGCTTCTCTTCCTTAATCTTCACAAGAGCTTCTGTAATGTGTTTGGTGAAAGCAACATGCATATCACTAGCATTAGGACTTCTAGCAAGTTTTTGAAGGAACATAATCACTTCAGAAATATTGCAACCATCTATATCAAAATCAAACTTAGCATCACTGTTAGTAGGCTCATTAGGCTTAGGCACTGTAGGAGGAGGAATAGAGACTACTTATGGTTTAGTGGTGATGGTGCACACACTATAGTTTCTATCAATTTCAGCTTCCCTTTCCCACTTAGCATGAAGTTGAGCTAACAGTATAACATTTTCATCAATAGTAACTTATATGGCATGAGTGGCAGCAAAGGTACTTTCCATGGTTTCAGGTTTAGCAGCCATTTTATTAATCAAGGAGGACTGAGCTTCAGACAAAGAGGATATGTTTTTCTCAACATTCAAAAGCGTTTCCTCTATAGCCTTCTAGAAAGTAGTTTCTTTACTAATAAAGTCTTTGAGCATGACTTCAAGTTCAGAGGGAGCACTTCTAGCATTGTTGAAGGAGTTTCCATAGGAATTGCCATTATTAGGAGGATAAGGCCAATAATTGTTGTTACCACCAAAATTATTCCTATATGCATTGTTGTTGAAATTGTTGTTTCTAATGAAGCTCACATCAACTTGCTCTTCGTGAGCAACCAAAGAGGCTAAGGGAACAATATTAGGATCTAGAGGAGCTTTCCATTAACAAGCATAGCCATAATAACATCAATCTTATCACTCAAAGAGGAGGTTTCTTCAACAGAATTTACCTTCTTACCATGTGGGGCTCTTTCAGTGTACCATTCAGAGTAGTTAACGATCATATTATTAAGGAGCTTTGTTGCAGCACCCAAAGTGAGGCCCATAAAGGTACCTCCAGCAGCTGAATCCAACAGGTTTCTTGAGGATAAGTTCAAACCTACATAAAAAGTCTAGATAATCATCCAAGTAGTGAGTCCATGATTGGTACAATTCTTAACCAAAGATTTCATTCTTTCCCAAGCTTGAGCATCATGTTCATTATCAAGTTGTTTAAATTTCATAATATCACTTCTCATACATATAATCTTAGCAGGAGGGTAGTACTTTCCAATAAAATCATCTTTGATCTTAGTCCAAGAATCAATACTATTTCTAGGCAAGGATAGCAACCATTCTTTAGCTTTGCTCTCAAAGAAAAAGGAAAAAAGCTTCAGATTAATAATATCTCCATCTGCATCCTTATACTCTTGCATCTCACAAAGTTCAACAAAGTTATTGAGATGGGCAGCAGCATCATCAGGACTACCACTAGAAAATTGCTCTCTCATCACAAGATTTAACAAAGCAGGCTTAATTTCATAAAAGGTAGCATCAGGAGCAGGTGGAGTGCTAAGGAAATAATTGTTGTTTGTGCTAGTGAAGTCACACAACTTGGTGTTCTCATCAGAGTTCATTTTGGCAAAGGTGAGCAAGCCAAAAACAACAGCAGCAGCTAGAGCAGGAACTAATTTTTTTTGTTTTTTGAATAGAGAAAGCAAACCAAACTAAACTATTTTTTTTGAATTTTTTGATAAAAAAGAGGCAAAAAAAAACCAAGAAAAAGAATCTAAGAAAACTAAAATCAAAGTAAAGAGAAAGGAAGTGGAGGAATCCCCTTGTGAAGACGTCCTCGGGAGAGTTCATTTTGGCAAAGGTGGGCAGCGCTGAGTTGTAGGAGCGCTTCGTCGGGAAACCCCAAGAGCAAGGTGTGAAGAAGCACAACAGCAAGTTTTCCCTCGGTAAGAAAGCGAGTTTATCGAACCAGTACGAGGAAGAAAACGTCACACAGGTGTTGCAAGCAACATGGAAACCTGCACAACACAAACTCAAGACTTTGCACCAACGAATCAGTGAGGTTGTCAAGCTCACCGGTTTTCTGTAACAAAGGATTAAATGTATGGTGTGGAAGGTGATGATGGATTGCAACAAATAAAGAAGTAACCGTTGAAGATGTATCAATGGTAAAGATTGGACCGGGGTCCATAGTTCACTATAGGTGCTCTCCTTAGATAAACAACATGGCATGAAGGGTAAAAAAATTGCAGCAGGGCAATTGACAGGAAGTGAGCTAGGCATCACAATGCAATACCAGACAAAAAGATCCTATGAGATTCGATTGGGAAATACAACAATATATATACCGCCATCCAACTGCATCTATGACTAGAAGTCTACATTTATATTATCATCCGAACCACCTCCAGTATTAAGTTGCAAGCAACAGACAACTTCTTTAAGGAAAGTGTGTAAGGTAAAGAATCCACTTGATCCATGAACAAGAGATCGTTGTTTTCTCCCTAGTGGAAACCGCACACCTACAACCGAAGAGATTTTTGTCACTTCCCTTGGAAACTAGAGGCATGAACCCACTATCGAGCATAAATACCCCCTCTTGGAGTCACTAGCAACTACTTGGCCAAGATAGCTACTACCAACAGAGATCATGCAAGATCACAAACAACATAGACATGATAGAACCAATAAGACAAAACCATTAATCAATTTGACATAGTAATCTTAATATCCATCGGATCCCCGCAAACACAACATGCATGATTACAAATAGATTAGATCTTGATCATGAACGGAGCTCACAAGATCTATACATGAAATCACAAGGAGGAGATACAACCATCTAGCTACTACATGGACCCATAGTCCAAGTTGGAACTACTCACGCATCATACCGTAGAAGAAGCCTCCGGGATGATCTCCCCTCTGGCAGGGTGCTGGGAAGAACTTCAGATCCCCCGATCTAGGGACGATGGTGGCGGCGGCTACATACGGTTTTGTGGAGTTTTGATCGGGTTCCTAGGGTTTCTGCATCGGGGCTTCTTATAGGCGAAGAAGTGAGGTTGGGAGGCGACCAGGGGGCCCACACCCTGCCTAGGCGTGGTCCTACCCTGGCCGCGCCTAGGGGGTGTAGCCGTCTCTCCTCTGGACTTCGTGTCGCCCACGGTAAAATATTGTCTTTGGCTTTTGTCCCGTCCAATTCCGAGAATATTGATTTTCTGCCTTTCTGGAACCTAAAACAGAAGAAAATAGGCAATTGGCACTGTGGTAACTTGTTAATAGGTTAGTTCCAGAAAATATATAAAAACACCTCAAAGTGTAGACAAAGCAAAGCAAAGTAGATACTAAACAAGCATGGAACATCAAAAATTATAGATACATTTCCGACGTATCAGCGAGCGGCGCTGATGGCGCTGGCGGTAGCGGCGCTACTGCCGGCGACATTCCGGCGATTCCAGAGGGGGTTTGGGGTAGTGTTGTGGCTTACCAGTGTCACGCAGATGCGAGGATGCTCAAGGTGGTATTGGTTTGGACAGGGGCGTGCTGCTGTGGCCGTGAAAGCTCCTCGGAAACCTCACTAGCATCGGGTGCGTGTTGGCGATGACGGTGGTGACGACCTAGGTCACCATAGGGAAAACAAAGGGCATCAGGACGTGCACAAAGTCACGGCGCACATGTTAGTTTGACATAGAAGGCAAGGGGCATGCAGACCTGAACAGAATTACTTGCTGGAGTCGTGGACGGCGATTGCTTTCCGGGGTTGACGGGGCTGACGCTCTGGGTCACAACTAGGCAAACAGAGAGCATGAGAAGAAGCGCAAGACAGTGGCGAGCACGACAAGGTGAACCAGAAGCCGGAGAGGCTCGGGTCCACGGCGGTGCAAGCTTGATTGTGGGAAGCCTGGGGGCGCTTGGGCGTTGGAGTTTGAGGGGAAATATCTGCGAGGCAGAGGGGGTTAAGAAGCAGGCGTCGGGGGCGGGGATTATGCAATCATTCATCGCCATTTACTCGATTTTCAAACAAGGCAGTGAAGGAGGAAACGGCGGCGACGACGTGGTCTGTGGGTGCGGGATTTGGGGATGATGATGACGTGGCATTGGGGCCAGTGGTAGCGAGTGAGGGGTCAGGTTCGCGCGGGTGAGAGAGGGAGAAAACTCCGGGTAGGCATATTGGGCCAGAAAAGCTGCTGGGCTGAAAGGTTAGCGCAGGTTTTATTTTTTTCTTTTATCATTTTTCAATTATGTTTTGATTTTCAGGAATGAATTTGAAACCCTAATTCAAACTTGTTTGAATTCAAACCTTTTCCACAATTTTGTACTGTGATCCTATCACTCAAAAGTGAGTCAAACACATCTGTCCACTCGAAAACACTTTGGTCTTTTGAAAATAAAAGTAAAACCATGCCTCATGTGTAATATATAAAGAGGGCATAATAATGGTTTTATTTGTTTTCATACTTTGAATTTTTTTTATGCAGATTCTAAATGCTATGATGATATGTATGCAATACATGATTTTGCATTTGATGAAATTTGGGATGTTACAGAACTACTGGCAATTAAGGTGCTCCTTTTAATAGAGCACCGGAGCAAAGCATTAACACTCTGTAAACACATGTGATCCTCACATCACAGCCATCCCCTCCGATTGTCCCAATTTCTATCACTTCGGGTCCTTTGGATCCGGACAATGATATGTGTACACAACTTGCAGATAAGATCACAAACAATACTATCATAATGATTCAGTAATAAGCTCAGATCTGAGATCATGGCACTCGGGCCCTAGTGACAAGCATTAAGCACAACAAGTTGCAACAAAGACAAGTAGCACTAATACAGATACAAGGCACTATGACCTAACAATCTTATTAGATTACATGATAGAACTCATCCAATCTCTACCATCCCCATAGACTACAGCGGGGGATTACTCACTCATGGATAAGGGAAACATGGATGGTTGATGGAGAGGCTTTGGTGACAACGATTGTGATGATCCTACCCAAATTCCCCGTCCCGGCAGGGTGCCAGAACGGAGTTTCTGGTTTCGAATCTTGGTTTCTGGTGGTGGCGGCGCAGCGGAACTCTTTCTCAAAAAATGACGAACCCTCCTCGGTTTTTAGGTCAGGAGGCTTCTTATAGGCGAAGAGGGAGGTCGAGGGGGTGGCTGAGGTGGCCGCATCCCCCCAGGCGCGGCCAGGCATGGCCCACGCCTGGCAGGGGTGTGGGCCCCCTAGGCCTCCACTCCATCTCGTACTCTCGCTCCATGGATCTTCTGGTGAAATAGGATTTTGCATATTTTCCGGGATTTTTCCTGATAGTTGATTTTCTACACAAAAACTAGACACCAAGGTAATTCTGCTGAAAACAACGTCAGTCCGTGTTAGTTGTATCCAAATAACACAAGTTTAGAGGAGAAACAATAGCAAAAGTGTTCGGGAAAGTGGATACGTTTTGGACGTATCAACTCCCCCCAAGCTTAGCTTATTGCTTGTCCTCAAGCAATTCAGTTGAAGACTGAGTGCGATAAAAGAACTTTCACGAACACATTTTCTTCATATGATGTAAATATTCTCAGCACAGGAGTAGATGCTTAAACCATTCATAATAATAAGTATGCAACTAAGTCTACTCAATAGTCATTGCAAGCTATGAAGAGAAACCAACTCAATAATAATAAGTAGAATGAAACATAAACATAAGCAACATTGTAATGCTCATAAGAAGTTATGATAGAGTGGTATCTCGCTTGCCTTTGTTTTTAGATCACAATATAAATGCCAAGTCACCTCTGAAGTTCAAGTGAAGACTAGAAGTAAAGATATCAGAGATACAAGCATCAAAGTCATGACATAATTAACCAAGTTTTGAGACAAACACAAGAATGACAACTATGCTCTCAAGAAGGTGCTCATAGAATAAGTGGTGACTCAACAAGGAAGTGAAAAGGTTTTGAAAAGTTTGAAAGCCTTCCAAATGCTAAAAGTAAGGTACTTATTAGCTTTGATCTCTCATTGCCCCTATCGTAGGCATCTTTATATGGTTAAGGTGAAAGTGAGGTCCAATCTGAGTTATATGCTTGACAGACCATAAACTGGAAATCTCATGTCCCTTGAGTACGAGGGTTGTGCCTCATGCTACTCAACTTTAGTTACCTGTAAGTTCTTGTCATTGTAAATACATGCATATCATAGAGAACCGCCAACGGGGTAACCCTTGCACATGGTACAGGAGCTATCCAATAACCAAAATGACAAGGCAAGTAGAAAATTAGCATCTCAGCAATCTTTTTACTTACTATTTGCATAGATTTTTATTGAGGATGCTTCACAGATTGCTCATTATGGTGATGCTGCAAGTTTCCACCATGGCTTAGGCTAGTGGCCCAGGCAATTCTCTAACACAATGTATATAACTCCATGGACTTACAAGCTCCCCTTTTATTTCACACCGATGACATCCGCAAACAAAAGAGCATAATATCAACTGGATATGTCTCCATATGTGTTGAAAGCGTTCCCCGTGACAGCACAGTTCTGCTAACTCCTAGCATATAGTTTGCAAGCATATAACTTTCATGGACAGGTCAAGTTCGTGAGAGCTTTACTAACTAACTTTCTCAAAACTGTCAAACATTTTATTTGGAATAAAACAAGGCATATAGAATATGCACTGAAATAGCAAATGATGCTAATTGGTAGGTATAATGGACACTGTTGGCAATATTGGCTTTGAGGAGTTGGAAGCACGAGTAGAGCTCATACTCAGTGCAAGTGAAGGCTAGCTATAGAGAGGGAGCGAAAAAATAGAGAGCAATAACTATTATTATCATGCTTTCAACAAAACATGACTAATTATGTCATGAAAGTGATACAAGAACTCTGAGGCAAAATAAATCATCGAGTCTTACTCACTATTGTTTAGTCATATGCATGAGTGAGCATGTGCCAAGTCGATTCACATGAAACATTCAGAGGAGGATACCGCAATATCATACCAAGTTATGAATAGAACAATGCAAGAAAACATTCAAATAACATCTACAAACTATTAGCAAGCTGGAGCTAATCACAAGAAAGCAAGAACTACTAAGCATCCATAATAATATAAACCTTACATGAACAAATAGAGTTTGTTACCAGCCTCTTACAATCTTGGTTCTCTCAAGTTGTCTTAATGTTCATTATTTCCCTTCACTTGTGTGACTTGAATAGTAACATGAAACCAAACTCCACTGAGGACGTCTGAACCCTACAAAGAACTTACAAAACCAAAGAAGAACAACAAATATTTTTGGTGTTTTCGATTTTTTAAAACAAGCAAACAAAGAAAAATCCAAAAAGATTTTTGGTATTTTTATGTTTTGAGAAAGAAGAAACAAACAAACCAAAGCTAAAAAGCAAAGAAACAAACCAAGAGAAACAACGAAAATATTTTTGGTATTTTTATGTTTTGAGAAAGAAGAAACAAAAACCAAAAAGAAAGCAGAACAGTGGATATACAAAGAACCGACGGAACATGATATATAGATGAGTGTGATGTAGGTATACCTCCCCCATGCTTAGGCTTTTGGCCTAAGTGGGGCTCAACTCCATGGTGACCAAGTAGGTGCACCTCCGTAGTATGTCGAGGAGGCCCCTTCGTCCTGGTGAGAGCTCGAGGACTCCCCTGTGTAGTGCACAGAAGGGTCGTATGGGGGCGCGTCCCCCTGATAGTGTCCATGGAAACTAAGAATGCGCATCTTCTCGTCCATCTCCTCCTTTGAGCATGACAAAGGTCCCTGGGAAACACTGAACATAGTGGTCCGGGGTAGAGGGATCTCTCTCTCTTCCTCGTCAGTAAACAACATTCTATAAACCAGGCTCTCAAGGGTAGAACTAGCAGTGACAAAGTGATGCGCTTTCATAGCAGCAAGATCAAGCCTCTTAGGAGCCAAAACTATATCATTTGGATTAACAACAAGGTCCAATGCAGCAACAACACAAGCAGCAATAATTCCCCCATAAATGGGTCCCTTAGTGGCTAAACGACAAGCAATGAGAGAACCAAGATTGTACCTAGTTTCATTGTTGCGTGCAGCAGCTATGAAGGCCAAATGATACTTGGAAATATTACTAGTGTTCTCCCTACCAAGAACACTAGTGGCAAGATAATAAGCAAAGTACCTGATAGTTGGGAGTTGAATATTTCTTATCTTTCCCCGTTTGGCTCTACGGTCATCATCATTAGTTATCCCGTGATAGAGCTCCAACAAATCAGTGGGTCGAGCTAGAATCTTCTTCACCGACCTAGCTGTACCAAGGCCCAGGATCTCACAAAATTTCTTCAATGTCATGGTGTAAGGCCTGCCATAAATTTTGAAAGACACGTCTGGTTTGAACATGTTGTTAGCAAAAGAGAAGTTCTCCACTAATGTTTTAGCGATCGTAGCTTATTGCATGCTCTCATCCAGCATATAACTTGTTAGTCGAACCCTCCGAACCAAGGTTCAAAAATCCTCAAGAATCCTAGCAGCCCGCAAGAAGGTTGGGCAAGGAACGGTGGAAGGGTGCGCATCCCCCTCATCTCCCTCGTCGCCAAATCGCGGTGTAATGAGATCCTCATTGTATGAGGGCCTAGCTCGGGAGGATGATCTTCAAGGCCTTGCCCTCCTAGGTGCACCACTCTCAAATATTTCACCAAAGGTGTGGTTGTCCATGACCTCTTTTTTTCTGAAATGTTTAGACAAACATCAAGCCAAGTGATTTCCAAGTTGATAAATGATGAGCAACTATTATAGGAACTTTCTAGAGGGATACACATGCATCAAACTAAAATCTCTAAGCATAGAACAAGCATGCAAGATCACACAACCTGACACCTATAGCAGAAAAATACTCAAGATACAATCTACCAATCACAAATCTAATTGGACAAGTGGAGGAGGCACATACCAAGGAGCAATCCCTCCAAAAATCAGCAACAAAGATGGGTTGAGCAAGGAGATTGAAAATCGGGAGCAAGAATAGCAAGAACTTGATCTTGAGAAATTTTTCCGGTGGTTTTAGGGAGAGAGAAAGAAGATGGCCGAGAGGAGGCACTTTGGAGGGACACAGGTGGGCCACACCCCAGCCAGGCATGCCCCTGGGGTTGGCCGCGCCACCAGGGGATGTGCTATCCTAGGGTGGCCCCCTGGGTCACTCCAGGTGTCCCTCTGCCCCATTTTTCGAGGAAAAACTTATTTTGAATTTTCTTGGATTTTTCAGGAAACTTTATTTTTGGCCAATTTTCAGGGCATGAAGATTGATTTTCTCGCAGAAAAGATTTTTTTTAGAAGAAGCAAAAGCAAACAAAAACCAAACCTACAAAATCTCTAAGACACTCTAACAAGCAAACAACTAGCAAAACCAAAGCTAACTAGAGGAAAAACAAAGACTAGGAAGGGGAAAAGTAAAAGTGAGCAAGTACAACCATACTGAAAACATTATTTTGTTCATTAAAATCCTTTTGTTAACAAGGTTGATCAAGTCTTGTTACCAAAACAATCTTATATGAAACAAAACTTTGTATTCCACAAAGTGATTATGTTACCTCAAGCTTGATAGAAATGGTACCAATCATAATAGTTTCAAAACTTTCTTGTGGAATGTTACAATATATTTCTCCAACCTTGATGCTCTCAATATTTTCAATGGAGTTCAGGCAATATCTTTTAGCAACCTTCTTGGGGAAATAAACAGTATGCTCTTTGTCATTAATATTAAATGTTACTTTTCCGGAATTACAATTGATGACAACACCTGCAGTATTAAGTATAGGTCGCCCAAGAATAATAGACATATTATCATCTTTAGGCATCTCAAGCACAACAAAATCAGTTAAAACCAAGAAATTATGAGCCACTTGAACAGGAACATCCTCACATATACCAATAGGAATAGTAGTTGACTTATCAGCCATTTGCAAAGATATATCAGTTGGTAACAACATTTCTATCCGGACTCTCTTATAGAGAGAAAAGGGCATAACACTAACCCCAGCTCCCAAATCACATAAAGTTGTTCTAACATAATTATTCTTAATAGAGCAAGGAATAGTTGGTATACCTGGATCACCAAGTTTCTTTGGAACCTTACCATTAAAGGAATAATTAGCAAGCAAAGTAGAAATTTCCTCATTCGGAATCTTCCTTTTTTTAGAGACAATATCCTTCATATACTTTGAATAAGGAGGCACCTTAATAGCATCAGTCAAATGAATTTGCAAAAATAAAGGTTTCATCCACTCATAAAACTTGTTGTAGTGTTCTTCCTCCTTTGACTTGTGTTTCTTACCCGGAAAAGGCATAGGTTTCTGCACCCAAGGTTCTCTCTCTTTACCATGTTTATTAGCAATAAAATCTTCCTTAGTATACGTAGTGTTATTAGTGTGCTTCTCAGGTTCTTCCTCAACTTCCTCCTTATCAGGAGCATCATTTTTATCATTACCACACTTAGTTTCAGCATCAGAGACAGATATACTATTAGGATCTACAACAAGGTCAAGGGGTTCCTCAACTATTTTATGTTTCTTTTTCTTTCTCTTACAAGGACTACCACTACTTTCACGTTGTTGAGAATCCTGCTCAATTCTTTTAGAGTGTCCTTCAGGATATAAAGGATCTTGAGTAGCTATACCACTCCTATTCCTAAATCCATAAGAATGTTTATCTCCTGGGGCATTAACTAGCATATCCTTTTCGACCTTAGAAAGTTGATGAATTTGGGTTTGACCCGTTGGAAAGTGTTTACAAAGCATTTTAATATCATTAGAAGTTCTTTCCACAATATCTTTCAACTCTTTAATAGCCCTAGAGTTTTCCAATAAATGATTCTAAACTTGTTTATTAAAATTAACTTGCTTAACAATAAAAATGTCAAGTTCCTCTAAACATTGATCAGGAAGCTTACCATAAGGAATATCACCTTCATCAAAGTGTTGGAGAGAGTGTACTCAATAGTAGATGAGTGGAGAATTGGCTTACATAATTCTTCTATAGTAGGTAGATTATTCACATCTTCAGCTCTAATACATTTCTCCTTTAGACACTTCTTAGCTTCCTTCATCACTTCATCATTTAATGCAACAACTCCCCTCTTCTTTGGTGTTGGTATTGGATCTGGTTCAGGCACAACTGGTTTAGCAGTAATAGGCTCAGCTGTATTTAGCTTAGTTGAAGTACAATCATCATAATTCTTGCTTATTTTAGCCATTAATTGTCCAGCATCTGTAGGAGTTCTTTTCCTGAAAACACAATCAGCAAAGCTATCTAGGTATGTCCTAGAATCATCAGTTAGTCCATTATAATAAATATCAAGAAGCTCATTTTTAGGCAATGGACATCCAGGATGTGCATGAATCAAGGCACATAACCTTGTCCATGAATCAGGCAATTTCTCTTATTCTCCCTGTTTAAAATCAAAAAGTCTCTGCAAAGCAGCATGTCTAGCACTGGGAGGAAAATATTTCTGGAAGAAAGAAGCAATCAAATAATCAGGGCTATCAATGGAACCAGGATGTAATCTATTAAACCAAGCCCTAGCTTCTCCTTTTAGTGAAAAAGGGAAGATCTTAGTAACAAAGTACTTTCACATCATAAAATCATCAGAGAATAAAGCACTCATAGTAGAAAGCTCATTCATATGAGCCACAACACTCTCATTTTCAGTCCCACAAAAAGGTTCTTTCTCAACAATGTCCAAATAGGATAAATTAAGAGAGAAATCATAATATTTATGTTCAATATCTATGGGAGAGGTGGCAAACTTAGGATCAGAGGACAATTTAGGAATAATAGTACGTCTCGCAAGGAGGCTCTTAATAGCACTAGTACCACGTGTGTTTTGGCACTCTTCAATAAATTCATCAATAAACTCAATTTAACCATCATTAATATCGTATTTCTCTTTGGACTCCGGTGAGCTAACAGGTGTAACAGTTCCTTCACTAGGAGTTTCAGTATTTCCTAGACTAGCCATAGTAGCATCTAGGAAAGGACATAATGAACCACTCGCATCAAGCACAATAGAAGTAACATCATGAGTATCAAAAGTAGTTTCAGATTCAGCAGTAGTAGCAGTGTGTGTAGCATGAGTATGTGGTGTTGGTGTAACAAGCTTACTTATAACAGACGATGAATCAAGAGGAGCAAAGGTGTTTAGGAATGTACTTCTTCTTGTAGTGGATGGTAAAATAGGAAAATTTCCATCACGATACTTCACCATGATGAAAGGAGTAGAAGTGAACAATATTAGATCCAAGTGAACTTACTAATAAAACTATGCTCCCCGGCAACGGCGCCAGAAAATAGTCTTGATGACCCACAAGTATAGGGGACCGCAATAGTCTTCGCGGGTAGTATTATCCAATTTATAGATTCGACACAAGGGGAGCCAAAGAATACTTGCAAGCCTTAACAACTGAGTTCTCAATTCATCTGCTCTTGGAATTAATTCTTGCTCACAGAAGTTTATTAGTAGCAACAGCAGTAGTAAAACAAGAGCAATAGTAACAGTAGTAGAAAATAGTAGGATATGAGTGTGGTAGGCATAGGGATGGATGGACGGGTGTTGCCTGAACAAGTCTAAAAATATAACTTCAAGATCTAGGGCATTGCAGATAAATAAGAATAAGCATCCAATTACTAAACAATCATAGGCATGTGCTCCATATATAGTCATGCGTTCTCGTAATTAGAACTTGCACAACATCTTTTGTCCTGCCAGCCCATTGCAGCGGGGCCTCAAGGGAACTACTATCAATTAAGGTGCTACTTTTAATAGAGCACCGGAGCAAAGCATTAACACTCTGTGAACACATGTGATCCTCCCATCACAGCCATCCCCTCCGGTTGTCCCAATTCTATCACTTCGGGGCCTTTGGATCCAGACAATGATATGTCTACATAACTTGCAGATAAGATCACAAACAATACTATCATAATGATTTAATAATAAGCTCAGATCCGAGATCATGGCACTCGGGCCCTAGTGACAAGCATTAAGCACAACAAGTTGCAATAAAGTCAAATAGCACTAATAGAGATACTAGGCACTATGACCTAACAATCTTATTCGATTACATGATAGAACTCATCCAATCCCTACCATCCCCATATCCTACAGCGGGGGATTACTCACTCATGGATGAGGGAAACATGGATGGTTGATGGAGAGGCTTTGGTGACAACGATTGCGATGATCCTACCCAAATTCCCCGTCCCAGCAGGGTGCCAGAACGGAGTTTCTGGTTTCGAATCTTGGTTTCTGGTGATGGCGGCGCAGCGGAACTCTTTCTGGAAAAATGACGAACCCTCCTCAGTTTTTAGGCCAGGAGGCTTCTTATAGGCGAAGAGGGAGGCTGAGGGGGTGCCTGAGGTGGTCGCACCCCCCAGGCGCGACCAGGACTGGCCCATGCCTAGCAGGGGTGTGGACCTCCCAGGCCTCCACTCCGTCTCGTACTCTGGCTCCATGGATCTTATGGTGAAATAGTATTTTTGGCATATTTTCAGGGACTTTTCATGATAGTTGATTTTCTGCACAAAAACTAGTCTCCAAGGTAATTCTGCTGAAAACAGCGTCAGTCCATGTTAGTTGTATCCAAATCACACAAGTTTAGAGGAGAAACAATAGCAAAAGTGTTCGGGAAAGTAGATACGTTTTGGACGTATCACGGGTCTGAGCGCGATTAGAGTTTGAGGGGATAGGAAGGGGATCCCTCTCGATCGTGATGTGGATTGGTGTCGTCATGGCGACTGCCGAGAGTGGATAGATAGGGAATCACATCATTGCCAGAATTTTGGTAGGGTATGTGGGGCGCTTTTGGGCGTTGGATTGTGGCCCTATGGATGGCTAACAACGAGCTTGTGAGGTTGATCTGTGGCATCGTGGTTCCTGCAATCTCATTGGTTGAAGAATGTGTCTAGAAATCCAATTGTCAAAAAAGGGATGTTTTGTGAATAAACCATC
Organism: Avena atlantica; assembly: GCA_910589765.1. Classification (NCBI taxonomy): domain Eukaryota; kingdom Viridiplantae; phylum Streptophyta; class Magnoliopsida; order Poales; family Poaceae; genus Avena; species Avena atlantica. The sequence goes on from OU342736.1 coordinate 37,456,251, forward strand.
AAATGAAAGCTTTAAAATACTACAAACATATTTTTCCAAAATATTATACCATCTTAATGGACAATGTACCAACAAGGGTATCTCAAACCTTTCCGTCCACCCCTCGTGGAAAAGACAAATGTCTACCGAATCGGTAGGAAGTGGGCCCGGTTTGAACTACATGTGCATGATCTAATACTCGTGATTTTTGAAAAAAAATATTTTTTAGCTTGACAATATGATGTTTCTTCAGAGACACATTGAGAGTTTAGCGAGGCTCATCCCCTCTCTATGAACCTTAATGCCCGCCGTTTTGACCAAAGTTTTAAACGGCCATAAGAAATTCAAAAACGGTCCAAACGAGGTAAATCCTTCGCGTGGTTTCTTATTATGTGACATAGTCGCAAGGAAAAATAACAAACTTAGGATATTAATTGCATCACAAAAAAACCTTCACAAAAATGACCTATCTTGTTCGAGGTTTCATGGTTTCTAGACCAAACGATCAATGTTATGGACTGAATCGCGGCATAGTTTGTGATAATGTGCCCATATTGTGCATGCATGTCTATCTTGGGATGGCGAACAATGTTGCAGGAGGAAGTTTTCCTTTTCGTCGCACAGAAAATCCCTATTCCATTTTCCGAGTGCAAAAAACGAGGCGTTTTGTGAAGCAACCACGAAATGGTTAATTCGGAATGCTAAAACCATATTTTAAAAAAATACTAGACAACCTTAAATGGACAATGTCCCGAGTAGGATGTCTCAAACCTTTTCATCCACCCCTGCTGAAAAAGACAAATGTCTGCCGAATAGGTAGAAAATGGGTCTGGTTTGAACTACATGTACATGATCTAATAGTCGTGATTTTTTGTGAAAATCATTTTTATACTCACAATATGATGTTTCTTCAGAGACCCATTGAGAGTTTAGCGAGGCTCATTGCCTAGATAAGAACTTTAATGCCTGCTGTTTTGTCAAATTTTTAATCTGCCATAAGAAATTCAAAAATGGTCCAAACGAGGTAAATCCTTCGCGTGCTGTCTTATTCTATGACATAGTTGCAACGAAAAATAACAAACTTGGTATATTAATTGCATCACGAAAAAACCTTCATAGAAATGAACTATCTCGTTCGAGGTTTCATGCTTTTCGGGCCAAACGACCAATGTTATGGCCAGAATTGCGGCATAGTTTATGATAATATGCCCATATTGTGCATACATGTGCATCTTGGGATGGCGAACAATGTTGCAGGAGGAAGTTTTCCTTTTCGTCGCACAGAAAATCCATTTTCCATTTTCTGAGTACAAAAAACGAGGCGTTTTGTGAAGCAACCACCAAATGGTTCATTCAAATTGCTAAAACCATATTTTTCAAAAATACTAGACAACCTTACGTGGACAATGTCCCTAGTATGATATCCCAAACCATTTCGTCCATCCCTCATGAAAAAGACAAATGTCTGCCGAGTCGGTAGGAAGTGGGTCCGGTTTGAACTACATGTACATGATCTAATAGTCGTGATTTTTGGCAAAAATCATTTTTAGACTCACAATATGTTGTTTCTTCAGAGACCCATTGAGATTTTAGCGAGGCTCATCGCCTAGGTAAGAACCTTAATGCCCGTTGTTTTGTCCAAATTTTGAAACGGCCATAAGAAATTAAAAAATGGTCCAAACGAGGTAAATCCTTCGCGTGGTGTCTTATTGTGTGACATAGTTTCAAGGAAAAATACCAAACTTGGTATATTAATTGCATCACGAAAAAACCTTCACAGAAATGACCTATCTCGATCGAGGTTTCATGGTTTCCAGGCCAAACGACCAATGTTATGGCCAGAATCGTGGTATAGTTTGTGATAATGTGCCCATATTTTGCATGCATGTACATCTTGGGATGGCAAACAATGTCGCAGGAGGAAGTTTTCCTTTTTGTCGCACAGAAAATCCATTTTCCATTTTCCGAGTGCAAAAACCGAGGCGTTTTGTGAAGCCACCACCAAATGGTTAATTCAAAATGCTAAAACCATATTTTAAAAAATACTAGACAATCTTACGTGGACAATGTCCTAAGTAGGATGTCTCAAACCTTTCCATCCTCCCCTCGTGAAAAAGACAAATGTCTACCGAATCGGTATGAAGTGGGTCCGGTTTGAACTACATGTACATGATCTAATAGTCGTGATTTTTTGCAAAAATCATTTTTAGACTCACAATATGATGTTTCTTCAGAGACCCATTGAGATTTTAGCGAGGCTCATCGCCTAGCTAAGAACCTTAATACCCGCCGTTTTGTCCAAATATTTAAATTGCCATAAAAAAATTTAAAACGGTCCAAGCGAGGTAAATCCTTCGCGTGGTGTCTTATTATGTGACATAGTTGCAAGTAAAAATAACAAACTTGGTATATTAATTGCATCACAAAAAAACATTCATAGAAATGACCTATCCCGTTCGAGGTTTCATGGTTTCAATGCCAAACGGCCAATGTTATGTCCATAATCGCTGCATAGTTTGCGATAATGTGTCCATATTATGCACGCATGTGCATCTTGGGATGCAAACAATGTTGCAGGAGGAAGTTTTCCTTTTCGTCGCACGAAAATCCATTTTCCGAGTGCAAAAAACGAGGCGTTTTGTGAAGCAACCACCAAATGGTTAATTCAAAATGCTAAAACCATATTTTTCAAAAATACTAGACAACCTTACATGGACAATGTCCCTAGTATGATATCCTAAACCATTTCGTCCATCCCTCATGAAAAAGACAAATGTCTGCCGAATCGGTAGGAAGTGGGTCCGGTTTGAACTACATGTACATGATCTAATAGTCGTGATTTTTGGCAAAAATCATTTTTAGACTCACAATATGTTGTTTCTTCAGAGACCCATTGAGATTTTAGCGAGGCTCATCGCCTAGGTAAGAACCTTAATGCCCGTTGTTTTGTCCAAATTTTGAAACGGCCATAAGAAATTAAAAAATGGTCCAAACGAGGTAAATCCTTCGCGTGGTGTCTTATTGTGTGACATAGTTTCAAGGAAAAATACCAAACTTGGTATATTAATTGCATCACGAAAAAACCTTCACAGAAATGACCTATCTCGATCGAGGTTTCATGGTTTCCAGGCCAAACGACCAATGTTATGGCCAGAATCGTGGTATAGTTTGTGATAATGTGCCCATATTTTGCATGCATGTACATCTTGGGATGGCAAACAATGTCGCAGGAGGAAGTTTTCCTTTTTGTCGCACAGAAAATCCATTTTCCATTTTCCGAGTGCAAAAACCGAGGCGTTTTGTGAAGCCACCACCAAATGGTTAATTCAAAATGCTAAAACCATATTTTAAAAAATACTAGACAATCTTACGTGGACAATGTCCTAAGTAGGATGTCTCAAACCTTTCCATCCTCCCCTCGTGAAAAAGACAAATGTCTACCGAATCGGTATGAAGTGGGTCCGGTTTGAACTACATGTACATGATCTAATAGTCATGATTTTTTGCAAAAATCATTTTTAGACTCACAATATGATGTTTCTTCAGAGACCCATTGAGATTTTAGCGAGGCTCGTCGCCTAGCTAAGAACCTTAATACCCGCCGTTTTGTCCAAATATTTAAATTGCCATAAAAAAATTTAAAACGGTCCAAGCGAGGTAAATCCTTCGCGTGGTGTCTTATTATGTGACATAGTTGCAAGTAAAAATAACAAACTTGGTATATTAATTGCATCACAAAAAAACATTCATAGAAATGACCTATCTCGTTCGAGGTTTCATGGTTTCAATGCCAAACGGCCAATGTTATGTCCATAATCGCGGCATAGTTTGCGATAATGTGTCCATATTATGCACGCATGTGCATCTTGGGATGCAAACAATGTTACAGGAGGAAGTTTTCCTTTTCGTCGCACAGAAAATCCATTTTCCGAGTGCAAAAAACGAGGCGTTTTGTGAAACAACCACCAAATGGTTAATTCAAAATGCTAAAACCATATTTTTCAAAAGTACTAGACAACCTTACATGGACAATGTCCCTAGTATGATATCCCAAACCATTTCGTCCATCCCTCATGAAAAAGACAAATGTCTGCCGAATCGGTAGGAAGTGGGTCCGGTTTGAACTACATGTACATGATCTAATAGTCGTGATTTTTGACAAAAATCATTTTTAGACTCACAATATGTTGTTTCTTCAGAGACCCATTGAGATTTTAGCGAGGCTCATCGCTTAGGTAAGAACCTTAATGCCCGTTGTTTTGTCCAAATTTTGAAACGGCCATAAGAAATTAAAAAATGGTCCAAACGAGGTAAATCATTCGCGTGGTGTCTTATTGTGTGACATAGTTTCAAGGAAAAATACCAAACTTGGTATATTAATTGCATCACGAAAAAACCTTCACAGAAATGACCTATCTCGTTCGAGGTTTCATGGTTTCCAGGCCAAACGACCAATGTTATGGCCAGAATCGCGGTATAGTTTGTGATAATGTGCCCATATTTTGCATGCATGTACATCTTGGGATGGCGAACAATGTCGCAGGAGGAAGTTTTCCTTTTTGTCGCACAGAAAATCCATTTTCCATTTTTCGAGTGCAAAAAACGAGGCGTTTTGTGAATCCACCACCAAATGGTTAATTCAAAATGCTAAAACCATATTTTAAAAAATACTAGACAATCTTACGTGGACAATGTCCTAAGTAGTATGTCTCAAACCTTTCCATCCTCCCCTCGTGAAAAAGACAAATGTCTACCGAATCGGTATGAAGTGGGTCCGGTTTGAACTACATGTACATGATCTAATAGTCGTGATTTTTTGCAAAAATCATTTTTAGACTCACAATATGATGTTTCTTCAGAGACCCATTGAGATTTTAGCGAGGATCATCGCCTAGCTAAGAACCTTAATACCCGCCGTTTTGTCCAAATATTGAAATTGCCATAAAAAATTTTAAAACGGTCCAAGCGAGGTAAATCCTTCGCGTGGTGTCTTATTATGTGACATAGTTGCAAGTAAAAATAACAAACTTGGTATATTAATTGCATCACAAAAAAACATTCATAGAAATGACCTATCTCGTTCGAGGTTTAATGGTTTCAATGCCAAACGACCAATGTTATGTCCATAATCGCGACATAGTTTGCGATAATGTGTCCATATTATGCACGCATGTGCATCTTGGGATGCAAACAATGTTGCAGGAGGAAGTTTTCCTTTTCGTCGCACAGAAAATCCATTTTCCATTTTCCGAGTACAAAAAACGAGGCGTTTAGTGAAGCAACCACCAAATGGTTAATTCAAAATGCTAAAACCATATTTTTCAAAAATACTAGACAACCTTACGTGGACAATGTCCCTAGTTTGATATCCCAAACCATTTCGTCCATCCCTCATGAAAAAGACAAATGTCTGCCGAATCGGTAGGAAGTGGGTCCGGTTTGAACTACATGTACATGATCTAATAGTCGTGATTTTTTGCAAAAATCATTTTTAGACTCACAATATGTTGTTTCTTTAGAGACCCATTGAGATTTGAGCGAGGCTCATCGCCTAGGTAAGAACCTTAATGCCCGTTGTTTTGTCCAAATTTTGAAACGGCCATAAGAAATTAAAAAATTGTCCAAACGAGGTAAATCCTTCGCGTGGTGTCTTATTGTGTGACATAGTTTCAAGGAAAAATACCAAACTTGGTATATTAATTGCATCACGAAAAAACCTTCACAGAAATGACCTATCTCGTTCAAGGTTTCATGGTTTCCAGGCCAAACGACCAATGTTATGGCCAGAATCGTGGTATAGTTTGTGATAATGTGCCCATATTTTGCATGCATGTACATCTTGGGATGGCGAACAATGTCGCAGGAGGAAGATTTCCTTTTTGTCGCACAGAAAATCCATTTTCCATTTTCCGAGTGCAAAAAACGAGGCGTTTTGTGAAGCCACCACCAAATGGTTAATTGAAAATGCTAAAACCATATTTAAAAAAATACTAGACAATCTTACGTGGACAATGTCCTAAGTAGGATGTCTCAAACCTTTCCATCCTCCCCTCGTGAAAAAGACAAATGTCTACCGAATCGGTATGAAGTGGGTCCGGTTTGAACTACATGTACATGATCTAATAGTCGTGATTTTTTGCAAAAATCATTTTTAGACTCACAATATGATGTTTCTTCAGAGACCCATTGAGATTTTAGCGAGGCTCATCGCCTAGCTAAGAACCTTAATACCCGCCGTTTTGTCCAAATATTGAAATTGCCATAAAAAATTTTAAAACGGTCCAAGCGAGGTAAATCCTTCGCGTGGTGTCTTATTATGTGACATAGTTGCAAGTAAAAATAACAAACTTGGTATATTAATTGCATCACGAAAAAACATTCATAGAAATGACCTATCTCGTTCGAGGTTTCATGGTTTCAATGCCAAACGACCAATGTTATGTACATAATCGCGGCATAGTTTGCGATAATGTGTCCATATTATGCACGCATGTGCATCTTGGGATGCAAACAATGTTGCAGGAGGAAGTTTTCCTTTTTGTCGCACAGAAAATCCATTTTCCATTTTCTGAGTGCAAAAAACGAGGCGTTTTGTGAAGCAACCACCAAATGGTTAATTCAAAATGCTAAAACCATATTTTTGAAAAATACTAGGCAAACTTACATGGAAAATGTCCTGAGTATGATGTCTCAAATCTTTCCATCCTCCCCACATGAAAAAGACAAATGTCCACCGAATCGGTAGGAAGTGGGTCCGGTTTGAATTACATGTACATGATCTAATAGTTGTGATTTTTTGCAAAAAACATTTTTAGAATCAGAATATAATGTTTCTTCAGAGACCCATTGAGAGTTTAGCGAGGCTCATCGCCTGCTAAGAACCTTAATGCCGGCCGTTTTCTCCAAATTTTGAAATGGCCATAAGAAATTAAAAAACGGTCCAAACGAGGTAAATTCTTCGCGTGGTGTCTTATTATGTGACATAGTTGCAAGGAAAAATATCGAACTTGGTATAGTAATTGCATCACGAAAATCCTTCACAGAAATGACCTATCTCGTTCGAGGTTTGATGGTTTTCACGCCAAACGGCCAATGTTATGGCCAAAATCGCGGTATATATTGTGATAATGTGCCCATATTGTGCACCCATGTGCATCTAGGGATGGCGAATAATGTTGCAGAAAGAAGTTTTCCTTTTAGTCGAACAGAAAATCCATTTTCCATTTTCCGAGTGCAAAAAACGAGGCGTTTTGTGAAGCAACCACAAAATGGTTAATTCAAAATGCTAAAACCATATTTTCAAAAATACTAGACAATATGGAATGGACAATGTCCCGCATAGGATGTCCCAAACCTTCCTGTTCACCCCTCGTGAAAAAGATAAATGGCTGCCGAATCGGTAGGAAGTGTGTCCGGTTTGAACTACATGTACATGATCTAATACTCATGGTTTTTTGCAAAAATCATTTTTACACTCACAAGATGATGTATCTTCAGAGCCCCATTGATAGTTTAGCGAGGCTCATCGCCTATGTAACATCCCAAAAATATAAACTTGGATCATCAAACTCTAATCATCAAATTTAGGGTTAACAAAAACTTTTCCAATTAAAAATATGAAAGCATTTATATGTGTACGTATTAAAATTTGGATTCTTTTGAATTTCCATGGTTCTGTGTTTCTTTGCTTGCAAAATGATTCTTAGGTGAAATAAACATCATCTAAAAAATCCCCAAACTTTTCCCAAAGACAAACAAGTCAAAACAAACAAATTAAGTGAATGGTCATTTTGGCCAATTTAACTCCCATACCTACTTTGGCTATCTCTAACTTTCAAAACTAAAAAGAAACATGTATGGATATTTGCACCTCTTGATAGTACTCATAACAAGGTACCAAGGCCCACTTTGTGATCATCCAAAAACATTTAAATGCTTAGTTTAAATGACGGTTCAAAATTGAATCTATTTCATATGGGAAGATCCCACTATTTCAAAAACCACTCAAACAAGCTCAATTTTCAAAACCCAAGCATCCACAGAACCCTCAACACATGCCTAGCACACCCACCGAAAATCTTTTCAAAATTCAAAACTTAAGTTCATGCGGCCATTTCATCAAACAGGTTTTAGATTCAAATCAACATAATCAAAAACACTATGTTGAGTAGTGTTTTGGGCCTAACTTGTTCCCTCTCTGGTTACAACTAGCCTTAGTAGATCATCTAGCAACCTTAACTAATCTCTAGCACCACTGTAAGCTGGCCATTGTCATCAATGGTGAGCAGGCCGAGAGCACCATTGCCACCCCATGGTCGACAGCAAGCTACGAGCAACACTATCCTCGCCAACCGTGTCTGGGAGCTAGCCAGCACCCCACCGCCACTTCCTGTCCCAGCCCCGAGTAATGCCAGCTACTGGACCACATGCCCAATCCATGCCAAGACTCTCTGCGAGCGTGCCGAGAGCGCGCCCGTACGCCACCCTCGACACACGCCCACAGACCGCGCGCCGCCTTCGCCGCGTGGACGCGTGATCACCACCAACCCAGCAACCCCGCAGACACGCCCGTTCGCCGCCGCGCGGACCACGCGCGCTGTGCGCCATCAAAACCTCCGTTGGACACGCTCAGAGCGCCGAAGCGTTCCGACCGATAAGCACCGCCCCACGCCTCGCGACCACACCATTGAGCTTCGCCAGGGAGCACAGCACCGCCCCCTATCGTCGCCCACGCCGATAGCCCTCTGTGTCGTCGGCCACGAAGAGCTCAGCCCCCGCCCGTCGGTCCCCTATCGCCACTATAAATAGAGGCATCACCCGCTCGATTTCTTCACACCATTACACTCGCCTCTCACCCAGAACCACCCCACCTCACTCCCAGAGCAAGGCGAGCAGCGCATCGCCGGAATTTCACCGGAGCCCGCCACTGCTGGAGAAGAAGGAAGCCATCGATTAGAGCCGCCCCAGGAGGAGCTGTCGGTGCCAGGAGGATCGCCTTCGTCGACTTCGTCATTTGCCCCCATCGTCGACCCTCGCCTGAGCCCCGGTGAGCCTCCCACGACCCCCACCTGCCGCGTTAGGGTTCTGTCTCGCCGGCGCTGCCTGACGTGGACGATGAGCCATAGCCGTTCGATTAGACTTAGATCGTACGGAAGAGATCTCCCCGTACCGCTTCGCGTGTTATAAGCCACTGACTAGTGGAACCCCCCTTTCAGTTGCGCCCCGCGCTGCGGAGTGACACCGGGCCGGACCAATAACCTTTCCCCTGCAGCCCACTCGTTTGAATTTATCTTTTTCTATTTATATTCAAACTCATTTCTGTACCTAGTTTCAAAAATCAACCCATCTCGATTCAGTGAACCAAATTGAATGAAACCAATTGCGTTAGAAAGGTATTGAAATGCTTAATCCAAGCCCGTTGGATTTAAATCATTTGGATCTGTAGATCAACCTTGGTAAAAATAACAAGTCAGAACCTTTTCTGCATTTAAACATTTTTCAAATTTCAACCATAATAGCTTTTGAGTTGATTCCAACTCTCAAAAATCACATTTGATCATGAATTTCAGAATATATAAAAACATATGGGTTTACATACAGAAATAATGTTCAAGTAATAAAAGAATGCCACATAGGCATTTCTAGTCACTTTATTTAATTGAAATAAAAGGTTAAACCTTATTAAATTGTGACACCAATTTAAATCACATTCCCATGTGCTGAAATATGTGGTGATGACATTTATCAACATGATCCCATGTTTGAGTAGGAGAATATTAAATCTTAAGTAGTTTTTCAATGAAAGAAATTACTTTTCTAAAAATAAATAAATAAGACAAATGCTTTATTCTTGTGATATTAGTGATGATGCTAGGTCATATATAGAACCCTTTTGTGTGATGATTGAAAGTATTTAAGTATTGTTTGGTGATTGTGTTCCTCGTATTTATTCATAGACGCTAGTACCGACCAAGGATACGAGGAGGAAGGATGATACTACGAAGAAGAAGCCGAGGAGAACTTCAACCACTGCTCTGCACAAGGCAAGCATAATACTACTAGTTGATTGAGCAAGCTAACACTTGCAAGATACTCTACTTTAGCAAGCCTTACTAATCAAGTTTACCTATGCCAGCTAATACTTGCTTATTACCATACCAACTATATGCCTTAAGCATATGTGATCATACCCACTTGATAACCCCATTCCTAGTTTTACTTGCAAGCTTTCTACTTTATTTCTTTATGAAAGCTATTACTTAGAGTTTACTTGAGTAAATTTTAGATACTAGAAAGATAATTGAAGGTTGCATAAAGAGCATTAAATTTGGCCTAAGCTAGATAATCTTGATGTCATCCTAAGGCATGAGATTGAACCTAGTTAAACTACACTTGTTTACCACCCCTCATTAGTACTCCCCCCCCCCACTTGTAGATGCTAGTGCTAAGCATAAAACTTGATCAACTTTAGATGGGAATACTTGGTGGAAAATGGTTATGGGTTCCCTCACGGCCAAGGTCTGAGCTGAGGCTACCTTGTGAAGATTGTCCACCCGTGCAGTACCCAAGATGACAGTTGGTCATGGTTGGGAGGCCAAACTCACAGGAGAAGTGCCTATACTAGGGCGTGTAATTGAAAGGTTAGGATTGATTATCCGCATACTGAGTATGGTGAATTCAGGATTTGTTCCTGACAGATGTATCAAATGTTGTGGTGAAAGTGTACAATCTCTACAGAGTGTCAAACTATTCGAATAGCCGCGTCCGCGGTTATGGACAGTTGGAGTGGCCATACTGTTCCCCCCGTCAGAACTTTTCAAAATGACTTATGAAATGATTTGAGATCTTGACTTGACCACAACAGAGTTGTGATATGAAATTCAAGTTCCCAATTAGGTGATATAGAACTTCAACCAGCTTTCTTTCTTCTGAACTTAGTAGAGGTAAATATGGCTTTTTGCGAAACAACCCTAGATCTTAATGTCCTACTACAAAACCCCCCTTCACCTGTTAGTATTAGTTTGCGAGTACTTAAATAGTACTCATGGCTTTGTCCCTGGCTATTCCCGTGGCCAGACTATGAAGAAAGAGTACAAGGACGAAGGACCCCAGGAAGGTTACGACAACTAGGATCATCTCCCATCATCAGCATTGCCTGTGACCCCAAAGATGGAGCTTCGCCTACGCTACCGTTATTATTACGTATTTCCCCTGCTTGAATTGTATTAAGAACTGGATCATGAGATCCTTATTTGTGTAAGACCTTATGTATGGTTTGTAATGGATGATGTACTGTGGTATCCAAATCTGTTATGTCTCACAAAAATGGTAATCCTGGGATTGCGATGCATGGCATAACAGGCATCTGGGATTAAAAATCCGAGTGTTGACAGCCTAGCTAAGAACCTTAATGCCCGTCGTTTTGTACAAATTTTGAAACAACCATAAGAAATTCAAAAACGGTCTAAACAAGGTAAATCCTTCGCATGGTGTCTTATTATGTGACATAGTTGCAAGGAAAAATACCAAATTTTGTATATTAATATTATACCTTCACAGAAATGACCTATCTCGTTCGAGGTTTCATGGTTTCTGGGCCAAATGACCAATGTTATGGCCAGAATCGTGGCATAGTTTGTGATAATGTGCCCATATTGTGCATGCATGTGCATCTTGGGATGGCGAACAATGTTGTAGGAGGAAGTTTTCCATTTTGTCGCACAGAAAAAATCCATTTTTCATTTTCCGATTGCAAAAAACGAGGTGTTTTGTGAAGCAACCACCAAATGGTTAATTCAAAATGCTAAACCATATTTTAAAAAAATACTAGACAACCTTACCTAGACAATGTCCCGAGTGGGATGTCTCAAACATTTCCATCCACCCCTCGTGAAAAAGACAAATGTCTGCCGAATCGGTAGGAAGTGGGTCGGGTTGCAACTACATGTACATGACCTAATAGTCGTGATTTTTTGCAAAAATCATTTTTAGACTCACAATATGATGTTTCTTCATAGACCATTGAGAGTTTAGCGAGGCTCATCGCCTAGCTAAGAACCTTAATGCCCGCCATTTTCTCCAAATATTGAAACGGCCATCAGAAATTCAAAAACGGTCCAAACCAGGTAAATCCTTCACGTTGTGTCTTAATATGTGAAATAGTTGCAAGGAAAAATATCAAACTTGGTATATTAATTGCATCATGAAAAAACCTCCACAGAAATGACCTATCTCGTTCGATATTTCATGGTTTTCGTGTCAAATGGCCAATGTTATGGCCAGAATCGCGCCATAGTTTGTGATAATGTGCCCATATTGTGCATCCATGTGCATATAGGGATGGCGAATAATGTTGCATTGGGAAATTTTCCTTTTTGTCGCACAAAAAATCCATTTTCCATTTTCCGAGTGCAAAAAATGAGGTGTTTTGTGAAGCAATCACCAAATGGTTAATTCAAAATGGTAAAACCATATTTAAAACAAATACTAGACAACCTTAAATGGACAATGTTCCGAGTAGGATGTCTCAAACCTTTCCGTCCACCCCTCTTGAAAAAGACAAATGTCTACCGAATCGGTAGGAAGTGGGTCCGGTTTCAACTACATGTACATGATCTAATACTCGTGATTTTTTGCAAAATTCATTTGTAGACTTACAATATGATGTTTCTTTAGAGACCCATTGAAATTTTAGCGAGGCTCATCCCCTAGCTAAGAACATTAATGCCCGCCGTTTTGACCAAAGTTTGAAATGGCCATAAGAAATTCAAAAATGGTCCAAAGGAGGTAAATCCATCACATGATGTCTTATTATGTCACATAGTTGCAAGGAAAAATACCAAACTTGGTATATTTATAGTATCACAAAAAATCCTTCACAGAAATGACCAATCTCCTTCGAGGTTTCATGGTTTTCGGGCCAAACGGCCAATGTTATGGCCAGAATTGCGGCATAGTTTGTGATAATGTTCCCATATTGTGCACGCATGTGCATATTGGGATGGTGAACAATGTTGCAGGAGGAAGTTTTCCTTTTCATCGCACAAAAAATCCATTTTCCAAGTGCAAAAAATAAGGTGTTCTGTGAAGCAACCACCAAATGGTTAATTCAAAATGCTAAAACCATATTTTTGAAAAATACTAAACAAACTTACATGGACAATGTCCCAAGGAGGTGATTTCTATGCACTTCTATTCTTGTAGACAGTTGTTGGGCCTCCAAATGTAGTGGTTTGTAGAACAGCAGCAGGTTTCCCTTAAGTGGATTACCCAGGGTTTATCGAACTCAGGGAGGAAGTGGTCAAAGGTATCCCTCTCAAGCCACCGTGCAATCAAGATACAAGAAGTCTCTTGTGTCCCCCCCACACCCAATACACTTGTCAGGAGTAGAGGTGCACTAGTACGGCGAAGAGATAGTGAAATACAAGTGGTATGGATGATGATAAGTGGTAACGGTGCCAGAAAAGAGCTTCTTATGGGGAGGAAAAGACTAAAGGCAAAAATATGGAAGAAAGCAAACATGCAACAGATATAGTTGTAAACGGTGTTTCAATGCTTAGAAACAAGGCCTAGGGATCATACTTTCACTAGTGAACACTCTCAATAAATATATTTTCTTCATGATACTACCCTGAACTACTCTCCGATTGGATACTCTAATCCATGGTAGGGCTATAACAGCACTCCTCAAAGTCTGCCTTTCCCGTCAAGATAACACCACACTGTCACCTTGAGCGCTAGATGGTTCCAACAAACACCACAATTTCATAAAGACATCCAACTCCAAATATACTCATGATAAATATTCATAAACTCTAGCCTAAGTGCAACCATGGCGTGCACGCTGTCACTTTCACACACATGGGGAGAGCAAAGATCTATTGAAGCACTTGAGTATTTATGTAGACTCTAGCCTAAGTGCCACCATGGCGTGCACACTGTCACTTTCACACACGTGGGGAGAGCAGAGATCTATTAAAAAACTTGAGTAGCAGAGCTGATCTACTTGACTACAATGCTCATGATCAAAATATGCTCACGCATAGAGACAGAGATGAACACATAGCTATCGGTAGAACCCTTAGCCTCGAGGAAGATCTACTCCCTCCTCGTCATAGGAATCAGAAAAGGTGATTGATATGGTGGTGGAGATCGATGGATATGGCTGATATGTCAGAAACGTATCTATCATTTTTTATGTTCCATGCTTGTTTAGTATCTACTTTGCTTTGCTTTGTCTTTCTTTGAGGTGTTTTTATATCATTTCTAGAACTAACCTATTAACAAGGCAGAAAATCAATATTCTCAAATTGGACGGGACAAAATACAAAGTCAATAACTTTCTGTGAGGGACACGAATCCAGAAGGAGAGACGGAGGGGAGCCACGTGGTGGCCGCACCCCCCCTAGGCACGGCCAAGCCTGGCCCGCGTGTGGGGCCCCAGGGCGCCCCTGCCTCGCCTCTTCGCCTTTAAGAAGCCCCCGATGCAGAAACCCTAAGTACCCGATCAATATTCGACGAAACCTTTTGTAGCCGCCGTCACCATCGTCCCTAGATCGGGGGGATGTGAAGTTCTTCCTAGCCCCCTGCCGGAGGGGAGATCACCCCGAAGGCCTTCTCTCCGGTATGATGCGTGAGTAGTTCCACCTTGGACTATGGGTCCATGTAGTAGCTAGATGGTTGTATCTCCTCCTTGTGCTTTCATGTATAGATCTTGTGACCTCCGTTCATGATAAAGATCTAATCTATTTGTAATCATGCATGTTGTATTTGCTGCGATCCGATGGATATTGAGATTATTATGTCAGATTGGTTAATGGTTTTGTCTTTATGATTCTGTCATGCTTGTGTTGTTTGTGATCTTTCATGCTCTCTATTGTTAGTAGCTATCTTGGCCAAGTAGTTTCTAGTGACTCCAAGAAGGGGTATTTATGCTTGATAGTGGGTTCATTCCTCTAGTTTCCAAGGGAAGTGACAGAAAAAACAACAGTCTCTTATTCATGGAACATATGGACTGTTTATAGTACACACTTTGCTTAAAGCAGCTGTCTGTTGCTTGCAACTTAATACTGGAGGGGGTTTGGATGATGACCTGAAGGTGGACTTATAGTCATAGATGAAGTTGGATGGCGGTCTATGTATCTTGTTGTATTGCCCAATCGAATCTCATAGGATCTTTCTGACTAGTATTGCATTTTTATGCCTTGCTTAGTTCCTATCAATTGCCCTGATGTAATTTGTTTACCCTTAATGCCATGTTGTTTATCTAAGGAGAGCACCTCTAGTGAACTATGGACCCCGGTCCAATCTTTACCATTGATACATCTTCCACTGTTACTTGTTTACTTGCTGCAAACCATTTCCTTCCACACCATAAGTTTAATCCTTTGTTACAGCAAACCAGTGAGCTTGACAACCTCACTGATTCGTTGGGGCAAAGTCTTGAGTTTGTGTTATGTAGGTCTCCATGTTGCTAGCAACACCTGTGTGACGTGTCCTTCCTCCTGGTTCGATAACCTCGGTCTCTACTGAGGGAAGACTTGCTGCTGTGCTCATCACACCTTGCTCTTGGGGTTTCCAACGAAGTGCTCTACGTCAAGCACCATCAACAAGTTTTCTGGCACCGTTGCCGGGGAGGCTAAGGACGTCTTCACAAGGGGAGTCCTTCACTTCCTCTCTCTTTACTTTGTTTTTAGTTTGCATTGTTTCTTTTGCTTGGTTTTGTTTGCCTCTTTTCAAAAAACCCAAAAAAAATTAGTCTAGTTTGGTTTGCTTTCTTTATTCAAAAACACAAAAAATTAGTTCCTACTCTAGTTGACACCTTTCTCTAGCTCACCATGTTGTTCCCCAAGTTCGCCCTGAAAGATCTTGCGATAGGTAGTGGCTCCATAATTGGGAAAGATAATATTTAAGAATTCTTTAATCATGTTAGCAAGCATGAGGATATTGAGGATAAATCTATAGCAGAGCTTGGTCCTAATTATGAGATTGTTGCAACTTCTTTAGTTCATATGTTGGAGGCTAGGTTTGTTATCCTTAACCCCTTCATACAATTCTTGTTCCTAAACCTAAAAGAAGAAAAGAATGTTGAAAAGAGGGAATTCATCCTTGAACTTTATGAAAATAATTCCATGATGTTGCTAGGGAAGCCAAAAAGGTATTTGAGCGTTTCAATATGCTAGGCCCAAGTGTTGAAGTTGTGGGTATTTCTGATAAAACTAGGCCTAGAGAAGAATTTAAGATACCCATACCCTTTAAGCTTGTTGGAATACATGAAGCCTTTGAAAAGAATCTTGATTGGATTGCTCATGAAAATTTTTTTGATGAAATTAGTAGACCAAAGATAGATGAGAAGGGATCCTCCAAAACCCATTTGGATGAGATACCTTTCATAGTTGAAGATTTTTCAAGTATTGATGTTAATGCTTCCTCATTTGAAAATACTTGATTCTTCTTGCTTCTTGTGCCTAACTTAAATGCGTTAGAGAAAAGTACTTGTTGGGAGATAACCCAAGAGTTTCCTTGAGTCTTGGAAGTTATTACTTCAGTAATGACCTCTCCTTATCCTTTTTGTTTGCTTTTTGTGCCAAGAATGACCTCTAATGAGAGGGAAGTAAGATTTAGGGAGTTGCTGTCCCGAAACAGATTTCTGACCTCCAGCAAAAAAATTTGTGAGGAGTCTATGTAACTCGAATTGAGATCAAAAGTTATGAATAGATCCCCCAGTATGTTAGATAACTTTTGTTAGAACTTTTTGATTTGAGCAACATAAGATGTTCGAAAAAATCGGTTTGTACCTGCTGGTCTGTTTTTACAGATTTCTGCCATTATTTGCATTTGCTTCTTATTGATTCCTTTTTTGAGTTATGTTTTGGAGAATTGAGCTTTCTTGAAGGAGTTACTACAGTATCTTGTGTTTTTAGTGAAAATTCTTGCTGTTCCAAAGCTTTTCCAGAGGTCTACTATCTTTTGAATACAATAATGTTCCTAATGAAGATTGTGTGAAGTTTTGTATGAAGGTTAAATTTTAGGTGTAGAGAGAGAATGATGCAATAAGATGAAAAATGGACAAAATCTCAAGCTTTGGGATGCCACCATGGTGTCACCCCAATAAATATCCAAGAGGTACAAGCGTCAAAGCTTGGGGATGCCCAAGGCATCCCCTTCTTCATCAATAAAAAGCTCAGGTCTGTCTAGACACTTCATTTTTATTGTTTCATGCATAGTTGTGTTGTTCTTGGAGCATATTAGTGTTCGTTTTCTTTGCTTAGGTTGTTTATTTTGCCTGAATAAACTAGTTTGTACCCCCGTTCTTGCTGTGTTGTTTTGCAAATAAGTTGCTTGGTGTTGGAAAGGAGTAGTAAGTTCTTGCTTGTAAGTGCAAGAGGAGCTTGCATTGACTGTGACTTATACTTTAGCATGACATGCTAGGTGTTGTTTTAACCTTATTCTTAGTGATTATTTCTATAGCATGTCTTGTTCCAAACAATTGGGATTGCTTAGTGTTCCCTGAAGAAATTATGCGTTGTTTTAGCATGCAAAAGCATAGTATCATGGTATTCTCCTTTGATGCTTTGTTTGGGTTGACTTGGCACATGATCACACCATGTCATGACTATGACAAGTCACCATAGCCTCTATGATCATTTAGTCATTGACTTGTAGTACCACTCTATGCGTTGATTAGTAATTCTTTGTTGCTCTGCATGATTATGGCCATTATGATCTCTTAATTGGTTGCTCCCAGTCTTTTGCTAGACTCCACTTGTATGAGTAAGCTATACTCATGCTTCCATCTCCCAAGAAACCAAGTTATTCCAAAGTGTCCACTATAAACTCCTATGCATGGTGTGTTACACCATTCCAAGTATATTCTTGTTTTCAGCTATCTTCCAATTAAAACTAATTTGTTATGTGAAAAGTTAGTAATTAAAGCCCTCGTAAACTTGATGGCACACTTTATATTCTTTGCCCCTAATAAACTTGAACCATTGTGCCGTCTATGTTGTATATGCTTGCACTTATAAGTTGGAATTAGCAGAACCATGCTGTCATGGGGAATGTTTTCAACATTACACTTGTACTTCATACTCAGTTGATATCATGCTCTTTTGTCTATGGATGTCATCGGTGTGAAATAAAGAGGGAGCTTGTAAGTCCATGGAGTAAGTATTTTGTGTTATAGAAACGCCTGGGCCGCTATCTATGAAGCATCACCATAGTGAGCTATCTATGAAGCATCCTCATTAAAAAGCTATGCATATAGTAAATAAAAAGAACTCTGAGATGCTCATTGTCTACTCACCTTGTCATTTTGGTTATGGGATAGCTCCTGTACCATGTGCAAGGGGTACCCCATTGGCAGTTCTCTATGATATGCATGTACTTACAAAGACAAGAACTTACAGGTGACTGAAGATGAGTAGCATTAGGCGTGGCCCTCATATTCAAGAGTCTTGAGATTGCCAACTTGTACTTTGTCAAGCATATACTCCATAGTTAGTTCACTTTAACCTTAACCACTTGAAGATGCTTATGATAGGGACAATGAGGGCTGAAAGCTAACAAGTACCATAATTTTTGGAAGCTCTTTTTGAAACTTGAAATCCCTGCTTCCTTTATAAAAGGCCTTTCTTCCACCATTATTGAGTCTCCACCTTCTACCTTTAGGCACCATTAAGAGAGCATAGTTGCCATTTTGTGCACAGTGTCCCAAAGCTTATTGATTGATGCATATTGTGATATTACTTGTTCTTGTGCTATTTGTTTCTAGTCACCCTTGCGAACTTTGAAGGTGTCCTATGCATCTATTTGCTACTCTATGAGGGACAAGGTGATTGCCACTATGCTATGTTTTCTGTATGTGAAACAAACAAATGTTTTTCAATGCATGTTATTCATGATCTTTGTTTGTAGCCTTTCATGTTGCATGCATAGTTACTATGTCCTATTGTTAGAACTCCATCTTTCATGCACATGTTTATAGTTCTTTGATTCCAGCTTTCAATGCTTGCAAATGGTTTGATCTTCATTGTAAAGGTGCATGTCACCTCTAAAATTATTCTTTTTATCACTTACCTACTCGAGGACAAGCAGGAGTTAAGCTTGGGGATGCTTGATACGTCGGAAACGTATCTATAATTTTTTATGTTCCATGCTTGTTTAGTATCTACTTTGCTTTTCTTTGTCTTTCTTTGAGGTGTTTTTATATCTTTTCCGGAACTAACCTATTAACAAGTTGTCATAGTGTCAGTTGTCTTTTTTCTTCTATTTTTAGTTCCAGAAAGGCAGAAAATCAATATTCTCGGAATTGGACGGGACAAAAGCCAAAGTCAATAACTTTCCATGAGGGACACGAATCCAGAAGGAGAGACGGAAGGGATCCACGGGGTGGCCGAACCCCCCCAGGCGCGTCCAAGCCTGGCCAGTGCCTGGGCAGGGTGTGGGCCCCTCGGGCGCCCCCTGCCTCGCCTCTTCGCCTATAAGAAGCCCCTGATGCAGAAACCCTAAGTACCCGATTAATATTCCACAAAACCTTCTGTAGCCGTAGCCAGCGTTGTCCCTAGATAAAGGGGATCTGAAATTCTTACCGGCACCCTGCCGGAGGGGAGATCATCCCGGAGGCCTTCTCTCCGGTATGATACGTGAGTAGTCCCACCTTGGACTATGGGTCCATGTAGTAGCTAGATGGTTGTATCTCCTCCTTGTGCTTTCATGTATAGATCCTGTAAGCTCCGTTCGTGATCAAGATATAATCTATTTGTTATCATGCATGTTGTGTTTGCGTGGATCCGATGGATATTGAGATTATTATGTCCGATTGGTTAATGGTTTTATCTTTATGATTCTATCATGTATGTGTTGTTTGTGATCTTGCATGCTCTCCGTTGCTAGTAGATATCTTGGCCAAGTAGTTGCTAGTGACTCCAAGAGGGGGTATTTATGCTCGATAGTGGGTTCATGCCTCTAGTTTCCAAGGGAAGTGACAGAAATCTCTTCGGTTTAGATTTGTTACTACTAGGGAGAAAACAAATGTCTCGTGTTCATGAAACATATGAACTATTTATAGTACACACTTTGCTTAAATCAGTTGTCTCTTACTAACAACTTAATACTGGAGGGGGTTCGGATGATAACCTGAAGGTGGACTTCTAGTCATAGATGCAGTTCGATGGCGGTCTATGTACCTTGTTGTATTGCCCAATCGAATCTCATAGGATCTTTCTAACTAGTATTGCATTGTTATGCCTTGCTCAGTTCCTATCAATTGCTCTGCTGTAATTTGTTTACCCTTCATGCCATGTTGTTTATCTAAGGAGAGCACCTATAGTGAACTATGGACCCCAGTCCAATCTTTACCATTGATACATCTTCCACTGTTACTTGTTTACTTGCTGCAAACCATTACCTTCCACACCATACATTTAATCCTTTGTTACAACAAACCGGTGAGATTAACAACCTCACTGATTCTATGGGGCAACGTCTTGAGTTTGCGTTGTGCAGGTCTCTGCATTGCTAGCAAAACCTGTGTGACGTTTCCTTCCTCCTTCTGGTTCGATAACCTTTGTCTCTACTAAGGGAAGACTTGCTGTCGTGCTCATCACACCTTGATCTCGGGGTTTCCAACGAAGTGCTCCACTTCAAGCACCATCAATGACTCCGGGGGCACTTCCTCGTCCCGACAGGGTGCTAGAATAGAGACTTCTGTCCCCCGAATCTCCCCTTTTGTGGCAGCGGCATTGTGGAGGTTTTCGTGGATTTCCGCCAGATTATTTAGGGTTTCTGTGTTGGGGGCTTCTTATAGGCGAAGGATGCAAGGTCAGTGGAGGCCCAGGGGGCCCACACCCCCTAGTGGCGTGCCTAGGGTGGGCCCGCGCCACCCTAGGGTGTGGCCACCCTGGTGCCCTACTCCGACTCTGCTTCGATTTTCCGTATCCCTCAGGAAAAAATAGTAACTTTGGCTTTTGTCCCGTACAATTCAGAGAATATTCTTTTTTATCTTTTCTGAAACCAAAAATAGCAGAAAATAGGCAACTGGCACTGTGACATCTTGTCAATAGGTTAGCTCCGGAAAGTGTATAAAAACACCTCGAGGTGTAGAAAAAGCAAAGCAAAGTAGATACTAAACAAGCATGGAACATCAAAAATTATAGATACGTTTTCAACGTATCAGTAGGATGTCTCAAATGTTTCCGTCCACCCCTCATAAAAAATACAAATGTCTACCGAATCGGTATGAAGTGGGTCCGGTTTGAATTACAAGTACATGATCTAATATTCGTTATTTTTTGCAAAAATCATTTTTAGACTCACAATATAATGTTTTTTCAGAACCATAGAGAGTTTAGTGAGGCTCATCCCCTAGGTAAGAACCTTAATGCCCGTTGTTTTGACCAAAGTTTGAAATGGCCATAAGAAATTCAAAAACGGTCAAACGAGGTAAATCCTTCGCGTGATGTCTTATTATGTGACATAGTTGCGAGAAAAAATACCAAACTTGGTATATTAATTGCATCACGAAAAAACCTTCAGAGAAATGACCTATCGCGTTCGAGGTTAAATGGTTTTTGGGCCAAACGACCAATGTTATGGCCAAAATCGTGGCATAGTTTGTGATAATATGCCCATATTATGAACGCATGTGCATCTTGGGATGTGGAACAATGCCACAGAAGGAAGTTTTCCTTTTCGTCGCACAGAAAATCCATTTTCCTTTTTCCCATTGGAAAAAACAAGGCGTTTTGTGAGGCAACCACCAAATGGTTAACTCAAAATGCTAAAACCATATTTTTCAAAAATACTAGACAACCTTACATGGACAATGTTCTGAGTAGGATGTCTCAAATATTTCCGTCCACCCCTCGTAAAAAAGACAAGTGTATGCTGAATCGGCAGGAAGTGGGTCTGATTTGAACTACATGTACATGATCTAATACTCGTGATTTTTTTGCAAAAATCATTTTTAGACTCACATTATGATGTTTCTTTACAGGCCCATTGAGAGTTTAGCGAGGCTAATCCCCCAGCTAAGAACCTTAATGCCCACCGTTTTGACCAACGTTTGAAATGGACATAAGAAAATTAAAAATGGTGCAAACGAGGTAAATCCATCGCGTGGTGTCTTACTATGTGACATAGTTGTAAGGAAAAATACCAAACTTGGTATATTAATTGCATCCCCAAAAAACCTTCGAAGAAATGACGGGCCAAACGGCCAATTATGGCCAGAATCGCGGCATAGTTTATGATAATGTGCCTATATTGGGCACGCAAGTGCATCTTGGGATGGCGAACAATGTTTCAGGAGGAAGTTTTCCTTTTCGCCACACAAAAAATCTTTTTCCATTTTCCGATTGCAAAAAACAATGCGTTCTGTGAAGCAACCACCAGATGGTTAATTCAAAATGCTAAAACCATATTTTTCAAAAATACTAGACAACCTTACATGGACAATGTCCCGAGTAGGATATCTCAAATTATTTCGTCCACCCCTCATGAAAAAGACAAATGTCTGCCAAATCTGTAGGAAGTGAGTCCGATTTGAACTACATGTACATGATCTAATGATCATAATTTTTTGCAAAATTAATTTTTAGACTCACAATATGATATTTCTTCAGAGACCCATTGAGATTTTAGCAAGGTTCATCCCCTAGCTAAGAACCTTAATGCCCGTCGTTTGGACCAAAGTTTGAAACGGGCATAAGAAATTCCAAAAGGTCCAAACGAGGTAAATCCTTCGCATGGTGTCTTATTATATGAAGTTGGAAGGAAAAGTACTAACCTGGGTATATTAATTGCATCACGAAAAAACTTTCACAGAAATGACCTATGTCTTTCGACGTTTCATGGTTTTCGGGCCAAACGACCAATGTTATGGCCAGAATCACTGCATAGTTTGTGATAATGTACCCATATTGTGCACCCATGTGCATCTTGGGATGGCGAACAATGCTGTAGGAGGAAGTTTTTCTTTTCATCGCAAAAAAAATCCATTTTCCATTTCCCGAGTGCAAAAAACGAGGTGTTTTGTGAAGCAACCATAAAATGGTTAATTCAAAATGCTAAAACCATATTTTTCAAAAATACTAGAAAAACTTACATGTACAATGTCCCGAGTAGGATTTCTCAAACTATTTCGTCCACCCCTGACAAAAAAGACAAATATCTGCCAAATCGGCAGGAAGTGGGTCCGATTTGAACAACATGTACATGATCTAATGTTCATGATTTTTTGAAAAAATCATTTTAAGGTTCGCAATATAATGTTTTAAAAGATATCCAATGCATGTTTAGCCAGGATCATTATCTAGACGAGGCCAGTCACTCCAGTTGGTTTGAATGGTTTGTTTTACAAAAAGTAGGTCAAACTAAATTGATTTTTACATCATCTCGATCCGATGTCATATGCAAAATTTATAATGAAATTAAATTTTAACATTTTCTAAAAAAAGTTGAAATCATTTTATTTGCCTGGACCCAATCTTATAAGAAGTCCAGGAAATATTCACCATATAATGGCCAATGGGCCGTTCGCCCAGCCGGTGAGGAATATCTCAAGGAAAAGAAGCATCTTTGCATTGAGACCCAGGCCTAACACAGGGTTAATATGTTCAAAGGGAACCCGCGCGGTTTGTTGCCACAAACCACAGGATGGTCTCCTCTTTTTATTTTACTATGGGATGAGGTCGCAGGTTCAAATGCCCGGTCTCCTCTTTTTATTTTACTGTATTATTCAGCAAGTTCACGCTATAGTATGTTTAAATCAATTCCACGTGAGTAATTTCACATGATTCTTAACATGGTTGGGTAGTTATGTGGTTGTGTTAAGTGGATAGATATCCCAGGTTCAACTCCATGTCGCGCACATTATTTTTATTCTGCCGAGGCCAGGCCCAGACAAACAACATTTGGCCGAATGAAGCGGGTTACTTAACAATACGTGTATATTGGTCCGGTCGGTCTGTTGTTCCTGAGTGTTAGTATATAGTTAGCGAGTTTGATTCCCACGTCTTCGTTTTTTTTGCCGGGATTAAATCCTAAGTTCGGTAGTGTGATACTTCTAGTAGACTCTTGTTAGTGTAATACATACGTTATATATTGAAATGATATGTAGGACTATATGCCCCATTCAAATGAACAAGTCATATGACACATAGGCAAATTGCTTAGGTGTCTATCCAGTCAGCAATTTGTATATGAATATATGTTGTCATTATATTTTACGACCATCTAGTTTGGTCCATAGTCTGCCAAATAAAGGCTCTAAAACCAGTGATGTTCGTCTATGACCTTTTCATGTTAGGAAATATGACCTTCTTGATCAAATTGGTCGTTATTTTTCAAGGTTTGGACCATTCCAAATTTCCTGCGACCAATTATATCAGAATGGTCATAGATCTATGACCAAAAAACGCATGGTCACTAAGAAAAGGTCACTAGTCAGCAGATTTCTTGTAGTGTCACGTCATCGAGGTCGAAGTCCTCGGGAAAGTGGGAGAGCCCAAGGTTCAATGTCGCAGCCTTCCTGCGATGAAAGGAGGACCACACCATCCAACCCCCCATGGCCGGCGCCATCTCCATATAGTGCCACACGTCCATGAAACATGTGGTCACAACCTCAGATGAAGTTATGCTCTGGAGAATGGTGCGGACGCAGAATGAAGAATCCTTTGTGGCGTTCATCACGGCGTTCATACATTGCTCTGCGGTGAAATCCTGCGCAGCCGGGTCGCCCTGACTTAAAACATCTGCAAGGTCAGACCAGATCAAAAAACATTGCCACGATCGACTCAACCCACTCAGGACCAAACCCACTCGGGGACTCCCCAATTACTAAAGAGTGCAGGGAAGAAGACTTACCGATGAGGCGATGGCAGTTGTCTTTCACATGATTTTCCAAGTTGGAGAACTCCGTATGCATATCGGTGATAACAGAGTTAAACGCGACGCAATCTGAATTCGCGGCCGCGACTGCCGCCTTCGCCTTCTCCTCTATCGCGGCAAATGCCGCCTTCATAGACTCTAGCTCTGCGGCCTGCACGAAGCCCTCGCGTACCTTCACAAACTTGGCGTCTTTGTTATCTGCAAGTCACAAGTACTCATTTGCATCGATATCACCGGAAATGACTACGAATGGCTACAACAAAAACACTCACCGACTGAAACTCGCAGTAGTTGCGCCTCCTCCCGCACCACGACCAACTCTTTCACCATCCGCTGCAGCGTGGACTACCGGTCGGCCGCCTCGGTCTGCAAAACAGAGCAAAATCTTACTAAACGCGGCTACTAAAGACTCGACCCACCAAATACTTAGCTATTCGAGCCTCAGGGACTGGGGAACACAAGTTCCAAAGTGCCCAATCGTCAAAAATTATGACTGCATGCTCGGGGACTGGTGTTACCTAGATGGAAACGCCCAACAGTCGATGAAGCTCGGTAGCCCCCATGGAAGACATCGGAGTTGCCCCACTGCTCGGAGGCCAGGGCGCCGATTCAGCGCGATCGTTAATCACCTCCGGGACCACCGGTGATTGCATGTTCGTGGCCTTTGCCACAAACCGTGGCAATGAGGAAGACTTTGCCGCGGGAGATTCGGTCACCATTGACTTAGACTTGGCAGAAAGGTTCACCTCCGCAACCTCGATTTCTTCAGTCGCCGGCTCTGTCGCTTTTGATGAAGCCGTGCATGTGCCTGTGCCATGTCCTCTTCTTAACGCCAGACCCGGGAGCGTTGGCAGTACTGTCCTTCCCTTCCATGAAAGGACCCTCCGCCATAGCATCCTTGCCTCCGACCTTCAGCGCGATCCCCTTCTGGATCCTTTTTGGGCCGCTCCTGTCAGGAATAATGACACTTCAGCAGGCGATCTACAAAGAATGTAGAGAAACATCAAACGGAATAAAAACATCAATGCTTACTTGGTGACTGGGATCTTCCACAACCCGAAAGTAATGTTAGCTGGTGAAGGATCACGGATACCTCCTAGAGGGGGGTGAATAGGAGGTTTAAAACTTTTACGAGATGTTCTTAACATTGGTGGAATAAACTATCGTTTTATTTTGTTAAGTACAAAGCCTATATAGACTAAGGTTCACCTATGTGAAACAATAACTTATGCTAAGAAAGACAAGCAACAAAGTGACAACAAGGTACAGAACTTCAAGCACGAAGGCTATCACAAATTAAAGTGCATAATTAAAGAGCTCGGGTATAGAGATAACCTAGGCACGCAGGGACGACTATATTTTACCAAGTTCCTTCCACAATGGAAGTACGTCTCGTTGGAGGGTTGGGAGGTACTAAGACCACCAAGACCACAAGAGGCCTCACCCTATTCTCCCGAGCACCCACAGCACGACAAGCACCCAACCAATTATACAATGGCCTTAAAGGTGGCGATCGGAACCTTTAAAACTTTTTTGAGAAGACCTCCACAACACTCGGAGTCTTCCAACTTGATCCCGAAGATTTACAACCAATATCCGAGCTCTGAGACCGACCACATCCACACAACCGGTTGTGTTCCAAGAACACAAGAGGGACAAGCTCCAATGAGTATCACGAACCAAATCCTCCGAGGAGAAATCAAACCTATGCACCGAATGCAAAAGGCAAGAAAACCACAAAGATGATCCAATCCCTCACACTCAAGATCCAACAAAGATACTAAAGATATTGGCGTAACAAGAGAGGAGGAATCAAAGAGGAACACAAAATATCCCAAGATCTAGATCCCAAAGAATCACTCACAAAGAGGTGATTTGGTTTGGTAAAAATATAGGTCTAGATCTCCTCTACCTTCCACTCAAATATGAGCAAAAATCTTTGGAGGGGAAGAAGAGAATCAAGCTCAACAGATAAAGAAAATGGGGCAAATCTTAGAAAAGAGGGAGGAAGGAGAAGCAACAAAAAAAAGGAGAAATAGCTATTTATAGTAGTCCACCAAATCTGCCTGTTTGGGCTGGAAACGGCCTGGACCGGCCGATTGTACGGTGGAGGCCCGGTACTACCGGACATGGGACAACCTGCGCCAACCAAAACTAGCAAGCGATCAACCAGCGGGCTAGCTAGCAATAGAGAGCGAGCGCGCAGGGGCGAGACAGCTAGCGGTGCAGGGGATCGGGAGCAAGGCAGGCGTGCTGCAGCGAGCGGGGCGGATCGGGAACGCGCGGGATCAACGCGGGATCGAGCGAGCGCGCACGTGCGTGATAGGAGCAAAGCAACAACGCGGGGCAGGCTGCACGGCAGTGGGATAAGGCCCAAGCGGAGCATAGTCGGCGGGGAGCAAGGCAGCTGGGTAGACGGTCCAGTAGTACTGGCCTGCCCGGGCGGTACTACCGCAAGGGCCCGGTACAACCAGCCTAGGCTACCATTCGGTACTACCGCTCTTCCTAGGAAACATGATTTTATTTCTTTATTTTTAAAACCAAATAAGGAAAAATGCAAATTGTGATAACTTTAGATTGGTAACTCCGATTGACCCAAATCGAATTGTGTTGGAAAGAGGAAGACAAGAGCTACCCAATATTGGATACCACCAAGTGGGAATATATCATGTATTTTATAGTGAGATACCTCCCTTTGCGAGAATCTAGAAAACCACCAATATAAAAAACGCGATAAGGTACAAAAGGGAAATCTATTTTTTATGAACTAGAGCTTGTCATGAATATTACCAAATAACAACCAAATACGATGATGCAATAATGCAAAGGTTTGAGCTCTCTCTGAACGATATGATTGAGTTACTCACTCGAGAGCCCCTCTTGATAGAACGGCTCTCTAGCCTAAACCCGGTCTCCCAACTAAAAACATGAGACCGGCAAAAGGGAAACTTATCAATATTATACCTTTCCCTTGAGTATTCCAACTGAGCTCGTTTTAGACGATCTTTCTCTTCTCAAGATGGAATGCCTTTCTTGATTTCTCTTCATCGATCCATGACCACAGAGGTTGGCAAGCATCAAACATGAGATATTCTAGAGATGGGTCATTTTGAGCTTGCAAAACACATCTTCTTCATCATTTCATCAACCTTGAAGCCAACACATGCTCCAAGCAATGCCAAGACAATTCCTACAATTGCAATTTAATACACACATTTGTCCATAAATATTGTCATTAATTACAAAAACCACACATGGGGGCCCACATGCTCTTTCAGCTGGCTTCTCCAGCTCCGTCCCGATGGGCCTCGAAATCCCTCCTTCCAGTAGGCTCACCTAGCGCTGCTGCTTCGGCGGAGCCTTTGGCTCGACTACTGGCTTGGATGGCAATGAATCTCGTGTAGAGCTCGCTTCTACGGTGACCTCGGGGCCACTTTCGCCTTCTCTATGGATAAGGCTAGCCTCGACTTCACGTTGCATTTGGCCGTGCATTTTGCGAGTCGCTGATAGAGGCTTGCATTACTCTTTGACGGCTTCTCCTTCTTCCTCCTCCCTGCCGGAGGAATCTCCTTCTTCCTCCTCCCTGCCAGAGGAATCTCCTTCTTCCTCTTGAAGAAGCTCTTGTGGCACCTCTTCATCCAGAGGAGGGAGCCAGTGTTCCAGGATTTTTAATGTCTACAGAGAGTGACACTCGTTAAAGAGACGGATCAGTGGAGTGCAAATGAATAGGATAAGGTCGGAGAGAATTTACCGTGGTGGGTGGGACGCCATCCGGTTTGTACGGGGCGAGTCCGTCCACCATTGTAGCGTACGGTGCCTCCATGATTTCTTGTGGACCGTGACATATTCCTCCGCATGCCACTAGGTCGGGTTCGCCCTCGATGGATCAGGGAGGCCGATATATTCGTACATCAATGTCGGACAATTCATCAGCAGAACCAACTTGCGACTGAGCCAACAGTTCAAGCGGTTGATCGTCTTCAACCCCTCGCCCTCCAACTCAGTCATACGGGCGATCATCTACGTAATCACCATTTTCTGCGACCACGGCAGTTCCTGCACCGATAATTGCCTTGGGATACACCATTCGGCTTTATATGCCGGAATCGCGACATCCCCGGACAGGGTCGACTCGTTCATATAAAACCAATACTTTTTCTAGTCGCTGGCCACCTTATTTGGCAACATCAGCTTAAAAAACTGGTGTCGAGCTTCACCTGGAAGGTGATGCCACCAGCCACCAATAGGGGCCCTTTCTTGACCTCTCGACTGGCCCGATCGTGGAATAGCTTGAGCTCGAGAGGAACATAGGGGCCGCACCCCAGATATGATTTGAAGAACGTGATAAAAACCGTGATTTGCTTGATGCTATGAGGATCCAGATCAAAGGGATTAATCCAATAGAAGTCAAGAAAGCGTCTAAAGAAGAGGGAGGTGGGAAAACCTGGGTCGTGCTCTAGGTGACTGACGAACGAGATGAACTCGCCGGGTCACGGCTTAGGCTCGCTCTAGCCGGCAAGTGAAAGTCGTCAGTTACCCTTGGAAAGGTTCTCTGCGTCCTCGAAGGGTTGCATGGCGGATCTCGCGCACTTGGATTTTGACCAAGAAGGAGCCATGACAGTGGACTTGCTGAGATCTGAGATTTGGGTCGGTGGATAATGCGAGTGTAGAAGAAAGCTAGTGTTGGGAAAATGTAAGGAGATCTCCATTCCCCTCCACCGGTCGCCATTTATAGCGCCATACCTCTAGTAATCACAGGGTTAGACATTACTCCGCACGGTAAAATCGCCAAAGCTACCATTAGGAGGTAACTAATGGCAAGTTTTGACCATGCTAATGGTCCAGCTTTGGTCAAATTGACCATTTGCTTGCATTATTTTCTTACTCCAGCCAATTAAAACAAGAAACCAGATGGAAAAATGGTTTGCCAGAGCCACGACTGTAGACTAAAACTTTCGCCCTTTATTGGAGGAGTTCATCACCGATTCGACTAGGAACCAGCCTGGACTCGCTTACTTCGACTGCCAAGCTGACTCCCATGCCGAACCCCCGATGCACTCGGGGACTACTGACGGGGATATAACGATCAGGGTATCCACGAAAGAAATTAAGCGAATGACCCAGGATAATGTCGAGTGGGCCAACCAAGACAGTGACTGGAAAGAATCCTTCCAGAAGACCGGCGAGGTTGTGGTATTGTCGACGAGTACGCCATGGAGTGGCCCTCAAAGAGCGTGTTTAGATACGTGAGGAAGGCGTTGGCGGAATCCTACTCCTGCTATAAATCACTATAATGGCAATACGCCGAGTTACAGAGATTGGTTTGCTATGCAAGGTGTGTATGTTATCGCCTGAGTCATGCCCTAGCTAAAGGCTCCTCTAGGTCCGACTTATAAAGATGCCAGAACCTAGGGTTACAGGGAAGATTCCTAGCCGGAAAGGTTACAGATTCTTACATGGGTACTAACTAGTCTAGCGTGTCTTGCACTCCAAGGCTCCGGGTATGTCAGTGACTCCATCGTAGCCTTCCTTTATCCGGCATGGGCCTCCCTTCTGGATTTGACTAACTGGGCCGCCCAGCAGGCCATAGTCCTTGATACCAACTGTGGGCCACCCGGGTTATCCAGATTAGAGACATGCAATGGTGGTACCCATTTAGCGTATTGCCAATAGTATCCCCCGAAGACTCCGAGATCTTGCACCGTCTTGCCTCTTTAGGTTGAATACTCTGTCTAGGTTATGTTGGCAAATCGTTGATAGCTATGATATTTGACACATTTTTGATGGTTTCTATCGAAGCTACTAAACCTACACCGAGCTCACCCATGAGTCCCTCGCCTCCTTCCACGATGACTACAAGGAGAAAGGTAATGCATGCATGGTAAATTTCAGCGTTAACCAACAACATATAAAATTACTTTTCAACAATTTTGTGATTCTTATGGATTCCCTCAAGAAGGGGAATCAACTGTTACAAACTTGTATAGCGTCTCAAGTGGAGTAACTTGGGAGGTTATTTCTATTAACGGTGGCAAGGACTTCTAACAGAAGAAGATGTCTACCATTCAGAACCCAACCATCCATTACTTTTCTTTGTTTCTTGCTAACACTTTGTTAGGAAGAGTAGATACCGGCTCTATGGGCAATGCAGACATGGCCATGATCACCAAGGCACTCTTCCCTAATGCAGCGCAGATTCCTACTCCTGCAACTCTATTCCTCCAGCACCTCCGCCACCAGAGCAACAATAACAAAGGTGACATTTGCATCGGTGGACTGGTAACCCACCTAGTACAAGATCATGGAATTTCAATTCCTATTATGCAACATGTTGATGGCTCCATACTCACTACAAGGAAAACGGCTATAGGTAATCCTCACATCTGTGGCGCACGTGCTAGTGGTGCCCCACGGGTAAAACAGGCATGGTGCACTGCCCGCAGGTGCCCTACGGCTAATAGCTGTAAGCGTGGCGCACATGGGGTGGTGCGCCACGCCTATGTGTGGGCCAGGGCACATGTGGCCACAAACTACATACCCATAGCGCACTAGATCAACGTGCGCTAGGGCAGAGTGCCCTACGGCTAAGTGGCCTGCACCAACTCCAACCCCCCCCCCCCCCCCCCCCCCCGTGGATCGCCTTTTTAAACTTTGCAAAAAAATAAAATAAAAATGATAAACACTTCAATAAATAAAATCCTTTCATACTTAGGTAGGTAATGTGGTCTAGTTCCTAGGAAAAGTTAACAAACAATAATTTCGACTTTTTCTGCAAAAAAAAGTCATGCCACGGTAAAATGGCCGTAACTTTTGCATACGATGTCGAAAAAAATTGTATAATATACCAAAATGACGAGAACGAGATTTTCAAATTTAGTCACTTCATGACGCACTTTGGGGGATTATTTAGATTTTCAAATTTAGTAACTTTTGCATACGGTCATTTAGCGATTATTTAGATTTTCAAAATTCGAAAAGAGTAAAAAGTTACGGTCAAAAGACCGTTTTTTCCTGCAGAAAAAAGAATTAGAGGGCAACTTACCCGTAGCGCACCACCACCTAGTGCGCTACGAGTAAGTTGGGCGGGATTCAAAATTTGAATCCCCACCCCGCCCAGCTACCCCTCTTCCCTCCCCCTTCTCTCTCATTTCCTTTTTCTCCCTTCTACTTTCCCTTTTCCTTTTCTTTTTCTCCCTTCTACTTTCCCTTTTCCTTTTCCTCCCTTCTCCTTTCCTTCTTCTCCTCCTGCTTCTCTTTCTTTTCCTTCTCCTTCTCCTTCTCCTCCTCCTCCTCCTTCTCCTTCTCCTCTCCTTCTTCTCCTCCTCCTCCTTGTAGTGAAGATGTTAATGGCGGCCTCCTCCTTGCAACAGCAACGGCGATAGCAACGTCGGGCTCCGTCTTCTCCTCCCCCATCCTTGAAGTGACAACGACGATGGAGACAGCGGGATCTCTCCTCCTCCTTCTCCTCCTTGAAGTGACAATGACGATGGCGACCGCGGGCTCTCTCCTCCTCCTCCTCCTCCACCTCCACCCCCTCCTCTTTGTAGTTCCGACGGCGATGGCGGGCTCTCTCCTCCTCCTCCTTGCAGTCGCCTCTTCGATAAGGCGATGAAGGTGACATCGACGAGCGACGGCACTGACGGCGACAACACCGACGAGATCCAGATCTCCCACTTTTTTTTGAATTTTGAAATTTGTATCCATGGCGCACAACACCTAGTGCGCCACGACTAGCTTTTTCATATGCGTGGCGCACAACACCTAGTGCGCCACGGTTATATTTTTAGAAGCGTGGCGCACCACCTAGTGCGCCACGGCTAAAAGTTAGCCGCAGCGTACGCTTTGTGGCACTCCCCTAGTGTGCCACGGATGGCCAAAATAGGTGGGCCAGGAATTAGCCTTTTCCTAGTAGTGACTTATGGATGTCAAGTATATAATTGCTTGCGGCTTCCTCGGTGTTTACCGAGCTAACAAGATTCTCCGAGCCTATCAATTTGGTTATCTTGATGTTGCGCATGCTGATCAAGTGCCATTTCCTTGCCCGCAAGCCTTCGAGGTTCAGGGGAGGGACAATTGGATCCTCACCAAGGATCAAGTAACACAGATCATGGCGGAACTCCATACTAACTCCGAGTAAGAGGAAGGAGGAGAGCCATAGGAGCAGCAGGAGCAGGAGTACACCCCTGTTTGGGAGGGATAGCAGCAGCAGGAGCAACCTTGGTACCAATGGCCCAATCAGCAGCAACATCAGTAGGGGTTCAACAATGTCCCCTATCAAGAATTTCTGCAGCTTAACCAGCACGTTGGGGAGATCGACCAGACTATGCATGGACTGAGTGAAGATGTGAGTGCCTTAACTCACAAATTTAGTCACTTCATGACGCACTTCCCTGCCTACTATCAGCAGTATCCGTACCCGCTGCCAAATGACGACAACAACTAAGCATGGCAACATCCTAAGCTTGGGGAGGTTTGAAAACCTCAAAACTTGCATTCCTATTTTTATTTCTTATTTTGATTTGTTTCATTTTCCCAAAATAGCATATTTACTTTCAGTTTGCATTCTTAAACCAAAAACACAAAAAAATAGTTGTAACTTTTATTGCAAATTTGTTTCTTTGTTTTTCTCGAATATTGCTCAATTTTAGGTGACTTGGCAATATGGAAATATAGAGGGGGTTCGACTCAAGTACGAGAATGAAGAAAGAGGAGGTATCACATTCTTCAACTTTAAATTGATCCTACAATTATTTACTCGCTTGCACTTGAGTCACTCCCCACCTAGCTTGTTATCATATAAATTATATTTCCTTGCCAATGTCCTCTTTTAGCATTGAAACAATGAGCAATGAACTTGGTTGAAATATTTCCGACATTTTTACAATAAGAAAAAGCATCCAAGATATGACTTGGGTCCATGTTTAAGCCCAAAGGATTTTATTTTAGAAACTACTCAAGCCCATTTAGCTTAATGTGAATAGACTCGATAGCACCCTTGAATGAAATTGTTTGATAAAATGGATGTTTCAAAGTAATGGTGATTATGCCACTAATTTTTCTAATAATTAGAGTAGGATATTGCTTTATGAGTGTCACTATAACACTGTTGTACTCCATGGGGAACTATTAACTCTACTGGCTAACGAACGATCTAAATGTGGGAAACCACTTGAATTCTGCTATTGAGTTATGTAAACAACTGTAGCCGTAATGCTATGACGGGTAAAATTTTAGTCTCCTCATGGTTATACGTTCCAAGTGAAGTTGTAGTAATCTTATAACCCACTATTGCTCAACAGCTATCTATTGGCATGGTCACGAGTGTGCAACATAGTCCCAATTAACATGATAAAAATAGTGGCATGATTTCTCTATGAAAGAGCTGAAGTTTTTGAAAAACAAGGAAAGGAAAAAAGGTGATTTGAGAGTCTGGAAATTTTGACATGGGAGTAGATGAGTTGTTCTTAAATTAAATGTTCTTGGTGCCAACTTGAGTACTCTTAATTGATTAAAGGAACAAGAGCAAAACAGTTTTCATCTCTCAATAAGAGAGAAACCAAAAAGATTTGTTTCACTTTCCTAGCTGAATTTTTGACACTTTCCTGGGCATATGATTTATTTGCTAGCAAGATATACGTGGTTAGGAAGTGAACTAAGTGCAATCTTGTGAATCTTTGTATGATCATGTTTAAGGTTGCAGGAATTGTGAAGAAAAGAATTTGACAACAATTTGAGCTTGTAAGTCCTTTTGTTTAAGTCTCGACTCTCCACTATCCTTTCTTATTTCCTTGTCACTCGAGGGCGAGTAACATATAAGCTTGGGGGAGTTGATAGCTGTGAGATTCAACACATTTTTGATGGTTTCTTTAGATGGTTTTCGTTTGGATTTGATGGTTTTCTAGCTTTACCTAACGCTAATACTTCGCTAGCAAAGAAAACTTGGTTTTTAATGTGTGTTTAAGGTTTTGAACTTTAACAGAGGGATTTAACATCAAAAACACAATATTCAGACAAAAACAAACAAGTCTCTTTTTGGAAGCAATCGATGGGATTATGCTGATGCTTTAAAGAGAAACTATGTGGCAGGAAAAAAATTCCGGCCGTATGATGTCTAAACACTTCTATTCTTGTAGACAGTTGTTGGGCCTCCAAGTGCAGAGGTTTGTAGAACAGCAGCAAGTTTCCCTTAAGTGGATCACCCAAGGTTTATCGAACTCCTCGAGGAAGTGTTCAAAGGTATCCCTCTCAAGCAACCCTGCAATCAAGATACAAGAAGTCTCTTGTGTCCCCAACACACCCAATATAGGTGCACTAGTTTGGAGAAGAGATAATGAAATACAAGTGGTAACGGTGCCAGAAAATAGCTTGACAGCGAGGTAAATACTAAAGGCAACAATAAGGAAGCAAGCAAACATGCAACAGATCTAGTAGCAAACGTTGTTTCAATGTTTAGAAACAAGGCCTAGGTATCATACTTTCACTAGTGAACACTCTCGCATACAAAAAACCTCTCTTCATGATACTACTCTTAACTACTCTATGGTTGGACACTCTAATCCGTGGTAGGGCTACACCACTCCTCAAAGTCCGCCTTCCCCATCTAGATAACCCCACAGTGTCACCTTGAGCGCTAGATGGTTCCAACAAACACCACAATTGCATAGAGACATCCAACTCCAAATATAACTCATAACAAATATTCAATCTACCCAAAGTGCCACACACGGTATGCCCGCTGTCAATTTCACACACGTGGGGAAAAGCATAGATCTATTAAAGTACAAAGAGTATTTATGTAGACTCAAGCCTAAGTTCCACCATGGCGTGCACGCTGTCAGTTTCACACACATGGGAGAGCAGAGATCTATTGAAGCACTTGAGTAGTAAGGTCGATCTACTATATTACAAAGCTCATGACCACAACAACATCATGCATAGACAGAGAGATGAACACATAGCTATCGGTAGAGCCCTTAGCCTTGAGGAAGAACTACTCCCTCCTCGTCATAGGAATCAGCAACATCGATGTAGATGGATCCGGGGGCACTTCCCTATCCCAACAGGGTGCCGGAACAGAGACTTTCTGTCCCTTGAATCTCCCCTTCCGTGGCGGCGGCACAGCGGAGGTTTTCGTCGATGTATGATGGATTATTTAGGGTTTTCTCCCCGGGGCTTCTTATAGGCGCAGGAGGCAAGGTCGATGGAGGGCCAGGGGCCCACACCCCCCTGTAGGCGCCACCAGGGCTTGCACGCGCCTGGGGGGTGTGTCCACCCTGGTGGCCTACTCCGTCTCTACTTCGTGGTTCCGTGTTGGTCTGGGAAAATAATGACTTTGGCTTTTGTCCCTTCCAATTCTGAGAATATTGATTTTCTGCCTTTTTGGAACCAAAAACAGAAGAAAACAGGCAACTGGCACTGTGGCATCTTGGTAATAGGTTAGTTACAGAAAATATATATAAACACCTCAAAGTGTAGACAAAGCAAAGCAAAGTAGATACTAAACAAGAATGGAACATCAAAAATTATAGATACGTTTCCGATGTATCACCGTATAGTTGCTGCCGTATTACTGCCATCTCATGTTTCTTATTAAAGGGACAACTTCCGTGAAGAGAGAGAGGACGAAAACAGAACACACTAGACGCCATCCCATCTAGAAGAGAGAAATAAGAGATCAGGAAAATAAGGGGATTGGTGAGATGTCATGTGCCTATATAATTTCCATCAAGTTTGTGGTTGATATTAATTACTATATTATGTGTGCTTGACTATCTGTCGGATGCTTAATGACTGTTGTCCAATTAAGGGCCCAGACAACATGATGTTTTGTTCTACATAGATAGAATCTTGTTCGCTAGCAGACCAGCGACCCCCGATTGACACGGGGATATCAATGGGAAACTAGTTTGACTCAAGGATCACGAGGAGCCACCGATCTTATTGCATTAGTCCGATCCAAGGAGCTTAATTGCTAAGCAACCTGAAGGATCTTAATCGTCTAGTGACTGATCATGGTTGTGGTAAACAGGCTAGTAGGATTATTGAAGTTGGGGTGAAATCTACCAAGAGGAGTTCCAGATAATTATGGGTTGCTCGCCTACACACATACTTATAAGATTATAATTGTTACACTTATCACTCATCCACCCGGAACATTCACTATCACCATGAACTGAATCTATTCGTGCCTACCTTGTCATCCATAGAAAACAACAAACAAATCATTCTTTACTTTTATGCTTTTTATTTCTAAAGTTTTACATTTTACTTTTATTTAAATACATTCCTTTAATGCAAAATCTATTC
This sequence comes from Avena atlantica, assembly GCA_910589765.1. Taxonomy (NCBI): domain Eukaryota; kingdom Viridiplantae; phylum Streptophyta; class Magnoliopsida; order Poales; family Poaceae; genus Avena; species Avena atlantica. Next base: position 37,493,424 of record OU342736.1, read on the forward strand.
TTATCTTAACGCTTGCAGTAAATTCACTCGAAGACCTGTGACAACTTCAGGTGTGACAGAGACTTCACCCATAAACACTTACCTTTGGGCTCCTTGTGGATCGACATCTTAACTTTGAACCTAGCTACGAACGATCTATGCACTTGCATCCATCAATCGCACAACAATATCTTGTACTTCTCCCAAGAACACTACAATATTCTCCATCTTCAACATGAAAGTCGGGGAATTACCAAGTCTTCCATCAGACTCTTCTCGTAGCTGGACAGGATCCGTCCATGCCATAATCTTAAGACGGTACTGTTCGTCTGCACATGTCAGTGAGATGACGTAGATTAGTGGTTAGCGACGCCTCGTTACTCACACATGCAGAGAACACAATCATGGCCGTTTTCTCGCGCGAAAGATCCGAAGCGTTGGCGGCAACGGTGGAAATGTGACGAAATTTGCGCGCACGTTCTCACAGATGCTATCCACGCGTCAACCGTTGGATCATCCTGCACGAATCTTGACACTAGAGCTATATATTATAACTGCGGTGGTAATTTATCTTTTTCACCTCATTCTCTCCCATGTCATCATCTTCCTCCAGCTCCCAACCCCTCTTCGAACACATCGCGCACAAAGGAAAAACAATAGCCTCCCCCATTCTCCATCCCACCTTCTCGACTCCAATGGTGAGAAGCAACATCATTCCAGTGATGGCGGCATCCGGCGATGCTTCCGCCAAGCCGTCCAGCTCTGTCCATGTCCCACCGTAGGGCGTGGTGGTGCCGCGATCTGTGGTGGTTGAGTCCACCAACGGTGACTACATCTTAGCAGCGCTACAACCATTGGAGGAAGAAGTAGACTCCCACAAGGGAGAGTGGAGGGGCTTTGATATTTCCGAGAGCGACATCAAGGAGATGATCTCTGAGGGATACCTCTCTGCGATGGCGGGCCTTATCTGGCGGGCAGCGCTGGCCGGTGAGGTCATACCTTCTCCCCCACCCGGATAAAAGGTATACCTCAAAGCTCAGTTCGTATGCGGCGTCTACCTGCCATTGTATGACTTTTGCATCCAAGTCCTCAAGCACTTTCGGGTTCAACCTCAGAACCTGTCGCCCAATAGCATCCTCGTACTAATCAACTATGCGGCTCTGTGCGAGGGATACCTAGGGATTAGGCCTAGGTAAGGTATGTTCATTTATTGCTTCAACGTTAAGAGGGAAGCCGGAGCGAGCAAATAGGAGCTTAGGAACCGCGGGACCATTATCTTCAAGATCTGGCCTAGCCGGCGGTTCCCCGACATAGTAGGGCACGAGTCCTGCAAGAATTGGTAGTGTACATACTTTTATGGCCCAGATATCCCTCTGACTGGCCGAGAAGCATCGTACCTGGACATTGTCGATGGGGCCGCCGCTAAAGTCCCGACATGGCGATGGAAAGCCCTCCTCCCCTTTGATGATGAAGCCTCCCGCGCCGTAAGGCGGATCGACTGGTTCATAGAGACGGGTCTGACTGGCTTGGACCTGGCCATGTGCTGGTTTGTTAGGTGGATCCAGCCTCTGCAGCACCGCGAGAAGCTAATGTGTCAATACACTGAGGACACAAAAGATAGGCTCCGGATCTCCGAGGACAACTTTTCAAGTGAATCCATCAATCTCCACCTCAAGGACATTGTCAAGGTGAATGATCGCAAATGTGGCTTACCATCACCTATGACATGTTCGAGGACAGCAAGTGCCCAAAGGTATTTTTTATTTCATGTACATTTCTTTTTGACATATACTCCAGTTCTTCCATCTTGCACATACCTTTTCATATAACATTTAGGACTCACTTAACAGCTAGGGGACTTGGATGCAGGCACCATGGCTCCCCAAGTCTATGACCCCAATATGTAGGAAGTCACTATCGTGTCCGACGACGAAGTCCCATTGGCACAAAAGAAGAAGAGCTCCACCTCCCACGCTATCGACGGAGGCAAGAAAAAGAAGATGGAGGGTGGATCCTCCAAGAGATCCAATGCCTCCCTAGAGGCGGAGAAAATAAGATTAACTAGTATTCCTTTGATCAAGGCACCGAATGTTGTGTAAGCCTCTTTTCATCCAACATTGTCGTTTTGCTCCTCTTATTCCTGTAATTATACTTTTGCACATTTCAGGAAGAAGGATCAATTAAGTTTGAAGAAGACCTCTAAGACATCTAGGGCTTCTAAAACATTAGAGATATGCTTGTCCAAGATTCTCCTGCCATCGGTCCTCCCACCCCTGTCGTCCAACCATTTAGAGAACCCATCGGATCTGCGACTACAGTAGCATCTGAACCTTCCTCCATGGAAGTGGACAACACTCCTTCTCAGGAGGTCCCAGATACGAATGTGATGATCCCTGTTGTCGGCGAGCAGGCGACGTAGGAAAGCACATCTTCCAAAGTGGCTGAAGCTCCGGCTAAAGATGCCATTGGAAGCGGTAAGGACTTGATGGTGGAAGCCGAAACTGATGCACACATGATCCAGACATAGCTTCCGAAGATTATCTTCCCGGTGCTTAATCCGAGCAGCTCTGCCATGGCTCCTGGTGCTGCGCCGACTTCTCCTTCATGCGATCTTGAGGGGCCACTCAAGTAGGCAGAAATTTTCCGTGTTAACTCAATTGCCTATGGCAAACTGTTCGCCGAGAGCACCAATAATCTCAAGATCATCGCACTTGTAAGTTTTCTATGCCTTTTGCATTTCATACATAATATCCCACTATAGCCCCCGAGGATTTATACGGAAAACCATAGGTCTTTCGTTTTGAATGCTCTAAGAGTGACTAAGTAAGAATCTTTGCATTATAGGCCCCCAGTATTTAGTTAGAACAAATGATTCCGACTAGATACTTTTAGAGTAGCATATGTAGTATTTGTAAATTTTAATACTGTATCCCCCAAGCATCTAGTTGAAACAAAAATAGTTCCGACTAGATGCTTAAAGAAAGATTAAGCATTACTACGAGTTAAAAAAATTGCACTGTAGCCCCTGATCCTCTAGGCGAAAAATTATCCGGCTAGATGCTCGAAGTAGACCAAGTATTTTTGTTTCCATAGAATGAAAATGCTCGGACGATGACCATCAATGACAAGTTCCAGAATATACGAAATGATCTTGAAGCTGAAAAGGGTAAAACAACCTTCTTGAAGGAATAGATTGCCAAGGGCAAGAGTCTATTATCTTTTTAGTTTCATTCTCAACATGATCTTATGTCTTTATCTTCCGACTACTCATTGTGTTGTGTCATTTCTCTTATTTGCAGAAGCTGTTCCCAAGGCCAAGGATATTGTTGAGTAGTCCAAGCACATCCAAGGGCTGGACATGAAAATCAAAATCTTGAAGTAGAAGAGGGCTAATTCTCTAAAGATGCATGAAGATTCTCTAGATGCCGTGCAAGAATCTACCAATACATAGATCAACCGCCTTAAGGAGGAGATTTTGATCCTCTAGGAGAAGAAGGAAGCTGTCAACGAGCAAAATGCTCGGAACCTTGAGGTGTACAATACTCTCCGGAAGGAACGGGTCTTCATGGCGGAGGTTCTCCAGTAAGGAGAGACCATCATCTGATATGGTGAACTCATGTCTTCAAATGTTTTTGTCGGTGATGCATCTCCAATTGGCCTGTCCAACGTGAATGACGGTGTTCCTACGCAAAAAGAGTGCATGGTTCTTGTTGGTAAGTTCATTGACCACGTGATCACCTAGGCCAAAGAGATTGCCAAGCCCTTGGACATCAACATCAAAGTGGTAGAATCCGTCATGAAATACTCAGAGATCCTTCGCCGAGCCCCCGAGCGTATCATAAGCTGGAAATCTTCAATTACTTGGGCTGGCGCTAGGATGGCCCTAGACATGGTCAAGGCCCATTATGAAGACATCGATATCGATATGGTGACATCTGGTCTCACAGACGTTGCCAAAGACGGAGAAAAGATCGACAACGATACAATCTGGTCTTCGCTCGCTGGATATGACACCAGGGTCGCCAAACTGGTCAAGGCGGATGTATTTGTACCTCTTGAGGTGCTTGACGCTGACCAAGCTAGCTCCGAGTCCCTAAAAACCAATGATTTTGTTGATGAACAAGCTGACTCTCATGCCGCTGATCACGCAGCTTCGAAGTCCCCTGCGCTAGAAAAATGAAAACACTTTGTAATATTTGTCACCTCTGGCTAGTAATGTATGCGGAAAAACCATGTGATTTTCTTAAGGCGGAAAACTCTTTCTATAACTTCCAGCTACTTAAGAACTAATTACAGCATGTATATATTTTTAAGCAAATGCTGGCTTATCCATTACTTTGGTTCTCATACTTGACCTTTCGTGAGTCAGAATAACCTCGGTCAGAACTATGCGCCTCAGGCGATGATGCCCAATGGCATCGTCAATAACCTAAGCACAAAATAACTGACTTTGAGTGGCAAAAGTCAATACTCTAGAATCCACATCAAAACAACAAAGAACATGTAGACCAGAAAACTTAAGCTAACACCCGTAGGTGGAATTTTCATAAGTGCAAATGAAAATCTTGTGCATAAAAGCTTTTCCAAAAATGAACACTAAAGGAGGTAAAAGACTCAGGCATATGAGTGAACCAAAAAGCAATTCTCCAGGTTCAGCTTCATCTTGTACCGGCGAAGGTTGGCCAACGTCTTGCCGAGATATTCCAGCAGGGTTTGCTTCTCCTTCGTGTTCATGACGGCATCGTCCAGGTACGCGTGCACATTCCGGCCTATCTGTGAGTGCAAGCATTTTTGCATGCAATGCTGGTAGGTAGCACCTGCATTCTTCAAGCTGAATGGAATGGTTACATAGCAGTAAGCCATGTACGGGATTATGAACGATGTTTTCAATTGATCAGCCGGATTCAGCCGGATCTGATTGTAATCGGAATAACAGTCGAGAAAGGCGAGCAAATCACAGCCGGCCATAGAGTAGCCGGCGGTAGAGTCAATCACTTAATCAATACGGGGCAGAACTAAAGGGTCTTTCGGGATAGCCTTGTTCTAGCTCGTGTCGTCGATACACATGTGTCAAGTCTTGTTCTTCTTCAGCACCAGGACTGGGTTGGCCAACCAATCCGGGTGGTACACTTACATGATGAAGCCAGGCGATCTCATCGCCGATGACCTTCCTCTTGTCCTCCGCGAAGCAACGGAGGGGCTGCTTGACCGTCTTGGTGTCAGGCCGCACATGAAGCGAGTGCTCGTAAAACTCCCTTGGCACACCCGACATGTCTTTGGGAGAGTATGCGAAGATGTCGTGATTCTCATGGAGGAAGTTGACGAGCGTGCTTTCCTATTTGCTATCCAAGATGGCACCAATCGTGACGCACTTGGAGGAGTCAGCCGGGCCGAGCGGCATCTGCTTGGTGTCCTTGGATGGCTGGAACGCCATGTCCCCAACCGGCTTCAAGCCAGTCGGCACTTCTTGCTGCAGCATGGCAACGTTGCACATTATGTCGCGCTTCTCTTCGGAGATGAGTAGGGCCTCAGCTATCTTCGCGCATGCTATGGACCGCCTGTAGAAGCCGACCACAGTGATCACACCATTCAGCCCCGGCAACTTCATCTTGAGGTACGTGTAGCAGGGCGCCCGAGAAGGACATAGTAGGTGCTAGCGAGGTTCGCCACCTCAAACCAGATTGGCTAGCGCCGGAAGTTCTCCTCTGAGCCGGATTTTGCCCAACGGGACACAGTGGCCCAAGCACAATGTCGTGGAACATAGTGGTCGAGGTTTGTAGGTCGCACTCCCGGATACACGGCTTCTCCATGGAAGACCGGTAGAGAAGGTTGAGGCTGATCCCACCGTATACCAGCACGCGCGAGAATCGGCAGGTGCGCACATTGTAGATGAGAAGAGGGTCTAGCACCATCGCGTAGCCCACGGGATTCGGGAGAAAATTCGGTTGATCCTCTTGACTCCAGTTGATGGGAGTGTCGGACTAGTTGAGGCACAGGGGGGCTGGGGGAACGAAAGCGTTCACCTCCACGGTGCGCTCCATCCAGCTGTGACTGTCAGTCGGCTCAGCCTCAAAGATGTGGTAGTTATCGTGCTGCTGAGGGTAGGTCCCTTTGCCGTTCTTGTTTTTGGCTGCCCTAGCCGATGGTCGGGGTCCACCAGGAGGGGGTGGGGGAGGGGAGGCAAGCCAGCCTACTCCTTGATCTGCCGGGTCTTGCTGAAGTGTTGAATGGTGTGCGTAGCCGGCTTGAAGGTGCTGCTGTGGTACTTGCATGGCCCATCAAACATCTTCTCGAAGGTGAAGGCGTTCCTCTTCCTCTTGTCATTGCCAGCCGGCGCGCCTTGCACCGCATTGACTTTCCTTTGGTGGTAGCAGGGGTTCTGCTCAACCGGACGCTTGCCCTGGTAGCGATTGTTGACTGCAGGGCCCCTGGAGGATCTGGCTTCTCCACCTTGCCTGGCTTGCTTCTCTTGAGTCGGCTCGGTGGGAACCGGCCGTTCGTTCGCATTCACCAGGAGGGGCTTCTTCATTACCGCGTCTGCGGTGGCGTACTGGTCAGCAACAGTCATCAGCTCCGCCATGGTCTTGGGCTCGTCGCATAGCAGCCGGTGGCACAGCATCATGCCCTCTCGGCACCCTTCGATGAAGAAACCAATTTCTTGATTCTCCACCACCCCTTTGCAGGAGTTGGGCATCTCGGTCTAGCGGGCGAGATACTCGCGATCCGACTCGGGGTCTCCTTGGATGCACAAAGAGAGATCGCGGGGTCTGCCCTGACCCTTGTAGGTGTCGTTGAAGTTCCGGATGAAGACCTTCTCGAAGTCAGTCTAAGCGTTGATGCTGTTGGGCGCGAGGCTGTTGAGCCAGGTTCTCGCCATACCGGTCAACATCAGGGGCACATAGAAAACCGCCACACACTTGTTGCCGTGGGCGATTCCGACTGCGGTGACATAGTCGATCAGCCAGTCTTCCGGCTTCATGCTGCTGTCGTACTTGGGGGTGTCCTGTCGCAAGGAGAACTTGTCCGCAAATAGTTCCTTCTGGATGCATGGCCCGAAGCACACTGGCCCGGTTGTGTCTTCCTCCTCCATGACGCGAGCTTGCGCTATGAGGTCGATTCTGTCGCGCGCGTCCGGCTCAACCGGATTGGGCGCTCCCACCCGACCAGTGAGGCGAGATGGGGGAGGGGTGGAGGGTGGTTCTGGCTAGCTGGAGGCGGTGGAGGGTGACTCATGGCCACTTCGTCGCCGCGGGTTGGCTGCTGCTGGATTGGCGCCGCTTGGATCGCGGGTGCGTATGGTGCTGTCCCGGAGACAGAGAGTACTCAGTTTGGCGGGGACCTCCCCGCCTACCTCCACCTGGGTTGTTCACTCTTGAGTCGGCTCCTGCTACGTACACGATCCGAGCGGCCTCGGACTGTTCATCAGCCACTCGCAGCAGGTGCTACACCAGCTGAAACTACAGCATCTTTTCCTCCACCTCCAGGTGAGGTAGGTCCTCCATGATGGCTCGCGCCGCCAGGACATTCTTGACCGCGGTGTCGTACACATGTGGTGGGAAGTACGTGTGAGGGCCCTGCTCGATGTCTTGCTCGAAATGGGCGCCCAACATCCCTCCGCGACGCTGCATAGAACCCAGCCGGCTAGGATCTTGATTAGCCGGGGTGAGGCCATGGGCGCGGTAATACTCGCGTATGTTGCTCTCCATCTGGTACTTGGTAGAGGCCAGGCCTTCAGCCTGGTGAAGAAAGCTCTCCCGCCCGCCTCGATCTTGGCGGCTGCCTCGTCCGGGTTCTTTCCCAGGTCAACTAGAGCGAGCAGTTACTCGATGACTTTTTCCACCACTCCCTTTTCACGCAGGGTGGTGGACGTGCCGGCTAAGTCACTAGTGCGCTCAAGAGCGAGACGACGGCCATGGCTGGATCCAGCCATCATCACCTCGACGCTATGGGGCGCGATAAGCGCACTGCCGACAGAGGGCAGCGACATGGCGACGGAGACGATCTCCCGGGGGAAATCCTCCGACACGGTGGCGACGCAGACTGGTAGGTCGCCAAACAGCAGGATGGAGCCGCCTATCGGGAAACTAGAGTCAACGATGCAGCGAGGGTTGTCAATGATGCAGTCGAATTTGCCCAGCGTGAGCATGAGTCCGGAGGCCACGCGCTCGCCGGACCAACTCTTACGCATCCATGGAAAAACGCCAAGTACAGCTGGTCCTTTGGGGTCGCCACGCGACTGGCTCCTCCAGCCACAGTAAGTTGACTAAGAGCTACTCAAAATAGCTCGCATACACACCCAATCATTAGTCACACCCGTGCAAACATAAAAAAACCATGCTCGGGGACAAGCTACCCCCGAAGTACCCAACACACCAAGTTAGCACTTGAACAAAAATAAACAAAAACGAGACAAGAAACATATATGCACACAAAATGCATCCATACAAAGTCAAATACTTTACAAAGCCACTCAGCGTCAACCCTATTATATGGTTAGCCTCCTACTTTGTAGGCTAATAACTAGAAGCACTAAATGACTTCGCAACCTTGGCAGGCCTCGTCAGGGTATGTAGACAGAGCCTTCTCGGTCGCTGACCGAGAAGGACAGTCCAACAAGCAGTCCTGGTACTTTGGGTCGGCATCACCAGGCGCCACCTACGTCACTTTGTACGGCAGGAGGTCGTTCATCACCAGAACCTGCTTCGTATATGGGGCCGCTTTCGACTGCAGCATGGCAACCTCGGAAGCCTCCACCTCCCCAATCGTCGAGGGGTACCCATGTCGTGGTGTTGTCACGGTAGATGCCATGGGTAGGCTTACGTTGGGGGCCGAATGGACACTTGAGGTCACCGGGGAGGGAGTGCACGGTCTTGCCACGCACGATGAACATGATGAACTCTCCAGACGTGATTTATTATTTCTCCTTGGAACATACAAGTGCTCCTTGAGCTGTTTTAGCATAGCCCTGAGACACTAGTTCTCTACTGATCGATCTCTCTAAACCCTAGCTATGCACCTCCTTATATAGGCAACGAGAATAGCTAGGTTACTGTTGTGGGGTCCTGGGGCTTACTGTTTGGACCTTTGTCCTTACTATGTGGGTCGGGTCATGGGCCAGCCCTAGGCCCCTGCTGGCATGTTGTTGACGTGGGAGCTTCTTCTTCGATTATCCCCGGCAACGGTGCCCAAAAACTTGTTGATGGCGCCTAAGAGCGCTTCGTCGGGAAACCCCAAGAGCAAGGTGTGAAGAGCACAGCAGCAAGTCTTCCCTCAGTAGGAAACCGAGGTTATCGAACCAGTATGAGGAAGGAAACTTCTCAAAGGTGTTGCAAGCAACTTGGAGACCTACACAACACAAACTCAAGACTTTTCCCCAACGAACAGTGAGGTTGTTAATCTCACTGGTTGCTGTAACAAAGGATTAACTATATGGTGTGGAAGGTAATAGTGGTTTGCAGAAAGTAAATAGTAATAGTGGAAGATGTATCAATGGTAATGGTTGGACCTTGGTCCATAGTTCACTATAGGTGTTATCCTTAGATAAACAAACATGGAATTATGGGTAAACAAATTATAGAAAGGGAATTGACAGGACTGAGCAAGGCATCACAATGCAACACTAGACATTCATGATCCTATGAGATTCGATTGGGCAATACACCAAGATACATAGACCGCCATCCAACTTCATCTATGACTAGAAGTCCACCTTAAGGTTATCATCCGAACCCCCTCCAGTATTAAGTTGCAAGCAACAGATAACTTCTTTAACCAAAGTGTGTAAGGTAAATAATCCACTTGTTCCATGAACAAGAGACCATTGTTTTCTCCCTAGTGGCAAAAACACATCTACAACCTTAGAGATTTCTGTCACTTCCTTAGATTAATTAGAGGCATGAACCCACTATCGAGCATAAATACCCCCTCTTGGAGTCACTAGCAACTACTTGGACAAGATAGCTACTAACAACAGAGAGCATGCAAGATCACAAACAACACAGACATGATAGAATCAATAAGACAAAACCATTAATCAATCTAACATAGTAATATCAATATCCATCAGATCGCCGCAAACACAACATACATGATTACAATTAGATGAGATCTTGATCATGAACGGAGCTCACAAGATCTAGACATGAAAGCACAAAGGAGGAGATACAACCATCTAGCTACTACATGGACCTGTAGTCCAAGGTGGAACTACTCACGCTTCATACCGGAGGCTGGCATGATAAAGAAGAAGGCCTCCAGGATGATCCCCCTTCGGCAGGGTGCCAGGAAGAGCTTCAGATCCCCCTATCTAGGGATGATGGTGGTGGTGTCTACAGACGGTTTCGTGGAATATTGATAGGGTACTTAGGGTTTTGGTATCGGGGGCTTCTTATAGGCGAAGAGGGAGGCCGAGGGGGTGCCCGACGCGGCTGCACCCCCCAGGCGCGGGCTAGGCCTGGCCACACGGCCAGGTGGTGTGTCCCCCTCGAGGCCCTCCTCTGTCTCGTCTTCTGGCTCCGTGTTCCCCACGGTAAAAGATTTACTTTCTCTTTTGTCCCGTCCAATTCCGAGAATATTGATTTTCTGCCTTTCTGGAACCAAAAAACAGAAGAAAATAGGCAACTGACACTATGGCATCTTGTTAATTGGTTAGTACCAGAAAACATATAAAAAAACCTCAAAGTGTAGACAAAGCAAAGCAAAGTAGATACTAAACATGCATGGAACATAAAATATTATAGATACGTTTCCAACATATCAAGCATCCCCAAGATTAACGCCTGCTCGTCCTCGAGTAGGTAAGTGATAAAAGAATAATTTTTTAGGTGACATGCACCATCAAAATCAAGATCAAACCATTTGCAAGCATTGAATGCTGGGATAAAAGAACTCTAAACATGAGCATGAAAGATGGAGTTCTAACAGTAAGACAAAGTAACTATCCATGCAACATTAAAGGCTACAAATAAAGATCATGAATAGCATGCATTAAAAAACATTAGTTTGTTTCACATATAGAAAACATGGCATAGTGGCAATCGGATTGTCCCTCATAGAGTAGCAAATAGATGCATAGGACACCTTCAAAGTTCATAAGAGTGACTAGATACAAATAGCACAAGAACAAGTAATATCAACAATATGCATCAATCAATAAGTTTTGGGACAATGCACATAGAACTAAGAATGAAAACTATGCTCTCTTAACTGGTGCCTAAAGGTAGAAGGTGGAGACTCAATATAATGGTGGAAGAAAGGCCCTTCATAAAGGGAAGCAAGGATTTCAAGTCTCAAAAATAGCTTCCAAAAATTATGGTACTTGTTAGCTTTCAACCCTCATTTCCCCTATCATAAGCATCTTGAAGTGATTAAGGTTAAAGTGAATAAACTATGGAGTATATGCTTGACAAAGTATAAATTGGAAATCTCATGTCCCTTGAATACGAGGGCCGCTCCTCATGCTATTCAAGTTTAGTTACCAGTAAGTTCTTGTCATAGTAAGTACATATGTATCATAGAGAACCGCCAACGGGGTACCCCTTGCACATGGTACAGGAGCTATCCCATAACCAAAATGACAAGGGATGCAGACAATGAGCATCTCAGCATTCTTCTTATTTACCATGGGAATATGGTGCTTTTTTCTCTCTTCCTCTTTTCTCATATCTTTTTCTTTTTCTCAATCTCTTTTTTTATAAGAAGAATGCTTCATAGATGTCACTATGGTGATGCTGCAAGTTTCCACCATTATTAGGCATGGCTTAGGCTAGCGGCCCAGGCGTTTCTCTAACACACATACATAACTTCATGGACTTACAAGCTCCCCTTTCATTTCACACCGATGACATCCATAGAAAAAATAGCATGATATCAACTGTGTACAAAGTACAAGTGCAATGTTGAAAGCGTTCCCCGTGATAGCATGGTTCTGCTAATTGCAACGTATAAGTGCAAGCATATACAACATAGATGACACAATGGTTCAAGTTTATTAGGGGCAAGGAAAATAAAGTGTGCCATCAAGTTTGTGAGAGCTATAATCACTAAGTTTTCACATAACATAATACTTTTTAATTGGAAGATAGATGAAAACAAGAATATACTTGGAATTGTGTAACACACCATGCATAGGAATTTATAATGGACACTTTGGAAAAACTTTGTTTCTTGGCAGTTTAATGCATGAGTAGAGCTTACTCATACAAGTGGAGGCTAGAAAAATACTGCGAGCGACCAACTAAGAGAGCAATAATGGCCATAATTGTCAACACCCGGATTTTTAATCCCAGATGCCTGTTATGCCATACATCGCAATCCCAGGATTACCACTTTTGCGAGACATAACAGATTTGGATATCACAGTACATCATCCATTACAAACCATACATAAGGTCTTACACAAATAAGGATCCCATGATACAGTTCTTAATACAATTCAAGCAGCGGAATAACGTAATAGTAACGATAGCGTAGTCAAAGCTCCATCTTCATGGTCACAAGCAATGCTGACGATGGGAGATGATCCTAGTAGTTGTAACCTTCCTGCGGTCCGTCATCCTGGTACTACTCTTTATAGTCTGGCCACGGTAATAGCCAGGGACAAAGTCATGAGTACTCTTTAAGTACTCGCAAACTAATACCAATAAGTTAAGGGGGTTTTTGTAGTAGGATACTAAGTTCTAGGGTTGTTTTGTAAAAAGCTAGATTTACCTCTACTAAGTTCAAAAGCAAAGAAATCTAATTGAAAGTTTTCTAACACCTAAGTGGGAACTTGCATTTCATGTCACAACTCTGTTGTGGTCAAGTCAAAGTCACAACTCATTTCACAAGTTATTTTGAAAACATCTGACAAGGGAACAGTATGGCCAGTCCAATTGTCCATAACCGTGGACGCGGCTATTCGAATAGTTTAACCCTCTGCAGAGATTATACACTTTCACCACAACATTCGATACATCCGTCAGGAACAATCCTGAATTCACCATACTCAGTATGCGGATAATCAATCCTAACCTATCAATTACACGCCCTAGTATAGGCACCTCTCCTGTGAGTTTGGCCTCCAAACCATGACCAACTGTCATATTGGGTACTGCACAGGTGGACAATCTTCACAAGGTAGCCTCAACTCAGATCTTGGCCGCAAGTGAACCCATACTAAGGTATATAAATTTCCAGTCAAGCCCTACCCAAATTTTCGGGTATTGTGGTTGTACGGTAAAATTGGAATGATATCGCATCCAGACAACCATTAGTTTTGTAAAGGGCTAAGGCTCATGCCTTATCATTTTCCTCATCAAAAATCATCTGGTGTTCAAGAACACATGTCAAAACATTTCAGTAGAATGACTCATCATTCTAAGGTTTTTATAACCATTTTCACCAAGTATTCCCATCTAAGGTTGATCAAGTTTTATGCTTAGCACTAGCTTCTATAGGTGGGGGTAAATACTAATCAGGGGTGGTAAACAAGTGGGGATTGGCTAAGTTCAATCTCATGCCGTAGGATGACATCAAGATTATCTAACCTAGGCCAAATTTTATGCTCATTATGTTACCTTCAGTTATCTTTCTAGAATCTACAAGTCACTATGTAAACTCTAAGAGAAGCTTTGATAAAGAAAATAAAATATTAAGCTTGCAAGTAAAACTAGGATTGGGTCATCAAGTGGGTATGATCACATAAGCTTAAGGCATAGAGTTGGCATAGTAACAAGCAAGTACTAGCTTGCATAATTGCAAGTATAAGCTTGCTAAAGTAGGGTATCTTGCGAGTGTTAGCTTACCTTGTGGAGAGCAGTGGTTGAAGTTCTCCTCGGCTTCTTCCTCATAGTATCCTTATTCCTCCTCGTATCCTTGGTCGGTACTAGCGTCTATAATTAAATACGAGGTACACAATCACCAAACAATACTTAACTATTTTTAATCACCACACCAAATTTCACACTAGATGATCTAGCATCATCACTATTATCACAAGGATTAAAGCACTTGTCTTATTTATTTTATTTGAGAAAAGTAATTTCTACTCATTGAAAAACTACTTAAGATTTAATATTCTCCAACTCAAACATGGGATCATGTTGACACATGTCATCACCACATATTTCAAAACAAGGGAATGTGAGTTAAAGTGGTGTCACAATTTAATAAGGTTTAACCTTTTTATTTTAATTAATTAAAATGGCTAGAAATGCCTATGTGGCATTATTTTATTACTTGATCATTATATCTGTAAGTAAACCTATATATTTTTATATATTCTGAAAGGTTTCGTTAAATATGATTTTTGAGAGCTGGAATCAACTCAAAAGCTTTTATGGTTGAATTTTGAAAAATGTTCGAATGCAGAAAAGCTTCTGCCTTGTTATTTTTACCATAGTTGAACTATACATCCAAATGGTTTGAATCCAACGTGCTTGGATTAAGCATTTCAGTACCTTTCGAAAAAAATAGTTTCATGCATTTTGGTTCAGTGAATCGAGATGGGTTCATTTTTGAATCTAGGTATAGAACTATGTTTGAATTTAAATGAATAAAGCTTAATTTTAATTGTTGGGTCACGCGGGATATGTTACTGTGCCGGCCCACTACACACAGTGCGTATGCGGGCTGGTTAAGTGGCTGTCCCCATGCGTCAGTGAGATGGGGAGGGGCGAAGCGGTACGGGGCAATGTGAACCTGGCGATCTAACTCTAATCGAACGGCTACGGTTCACCCCCCACGTCGGGCAGCGCCGGCAAGACAGAACCGTAACGCGGCAGGTGGGGGTCGTGGGAGGCTCACCGGGGCTCAGGCGAGGGTCAGCGACGGGGGCGAACGACAAAGTCAACGACGATGGTTATCCTGGTACCGGCAGCTTCTCCTGGGGCGGCTCCAATCGACGGCTCCCTTCTCCTCCAGCACCGGTGGGCTCCGGCCAAATTTCGGCGATACACTGCTTGCCTTGCTCCGGGAGTGAGTGGGGGTGGTAAGTCAGAGGTGGGGAGTGATATGGTGTGACGAAAACGAGCGGTGGAGGCCTCTATTTATAGTGCCTGAAGGGGACCGACGGGTGCGGGCTGAGCTCATCATGGTCGACGGCACAGAGGCTACTGGCATGGGCGACGGTAGGGGGCGGTGCAGTGCTCCCTGTCGAAGCTCAACGGCGTGGTGTCGAGGCGTGGGGCGGTGCTGATCGGTTGGAACGTCGCGGTGCTCTGAGTGGGTCTGACGGCGGTTTTAATGTCGCACAGCGCCCATGGTCCGCGCGGCGGCAAACGGGCATGTCTGGCGGGGTGCTGGGGTGCTGGTGATCATCCCTGCAAGCGGCGAGGGAGGCGCGCGGTCTGTGGGTGCTGGTCCAGTGTGGCGCACTGGCGCGCTCTCGGCATGGTCACAGAGGAGTTTTCCATGGGCGTGTCGCGTGGTCCAGGGACGGGCAGTTCTCGAGGCTGGGACAGTGGGTGGCGGTGGACAGTGCTGCGTGTCCCAGATGAGGTTGGCGAGGCTAGTGTTGCCTCTAGCTCGCTGGCGACAATGGGGAGGCAATGGTGCTCTCGGCATGCTTGCCATTAATGGCTAGGATTGCCCACAGTGGTGCTAAATCTAGTTAGATTACTTTGATCATCTACTGAGAGTGTATAGTGAGCTATAGAGGGAACAAGTTAGGCCAATTTTACTGCACACTATAGTGTTTGATGTTTGTTTGGTTTGTATCTCCAAGGTGTTTGATGAAATGGACACAATAACTTTGAATTTAAATTTTGGATTCAAACTTGGTGGGTTTGCTAGGCACATACTAGGGAATGTCATGTTAATTGGATTAGTCAAGGGGCACTAGTTTGGTTGGGTTTTGAAAATGTGTGATCTTCACATATGATAAAGATTTAATTTTGAACTGTGATTTGAATGAGGTTGCCAAATGTTTCTGTAAGTTTGAAACGTGGGCTTTAATTCACTTTTACCATGTCTACCAAGGGGTGAAAACAGTTGGAAAAGTTTATATTGAAATCTTGGACTAGAAACACTCAAAGTGACCTAGTGAACAAGATTGGCAAAAATGAACATTTTCTTTATATGCATTGTTTTTTATTTTCTCTTTATTTGTTGTTGTTTGGAAATGTTTTAGATGATGCTATATTTTTCTTTAAACCCTTCCCTGCTATTTAGGTTAATCACACAAATTCATTCATGCATTAATCAAATCATCACATACACACATGCATTCATATGAATTAAATAAATAAAAGATTTTGTTAACCCTAATTTTAGTGATTAGAGTTTGATGATCATTGTTTTATATTTTTGGGATGTTACAAACCTTCCCCCCTTAAACAAAATATCGTCCCGAGATTTGAAAAAGAAAAAAAAGATTACCTATGATTTAAAGAGACTGGGAAACTACGTCATGTTGTGATCTTCTCGCTCCCAGGTAGCTTTTTCTTCAGTGTGGTTGCTCCACTGAATCTTGAGAAACTTGATTCTTTGGGTCCTGGTGGTTTTGAAAACTTCCTCCAAAATACGGATGGGTACTTTGGGATAGGTCAGGTCATCATTGATCTCTATGGTCCGGTGATCAATGTTCTTGAAAACTTTGGTCTTCTCTGGAACTTCAAGACATTTGCGAAGCAACGATACATGGAACACACTGTGCACTGCTTCCATCTCCTCTGGCAGTTCCAATTGATATGATACCTCTCCTCGACGATTCAGAATCTTGAAGGGTCCGATATATCTGGGGGCTAAGTTTCCTTTCAGCGGGAAACGTTGCATTCCCTTCAACGGCGACACTTTAAGGTACACAAAATCTCCGGTATTTAAAGAGAGGTCTCGATGTCTCTTATCGGCGTAACTCTTCTGTCTTGACTGGGCGGTCTTGAGGTGCTCACAAATCTTGTGAACTTTCTATTCTACTTATCGTAGGATGTCGGGTCCGAAAATCTGACTCTCTCCTACTTCCGACCAATTCAAAGGGGTGCGACACTTCCTTCCATACATGAATTTAAATAGGGCCATTTGAAAACTAGCTTGATAACTATTGTTGTAAGAAAATTCTGCGAAAGGCAGACATTCTTCCCATTTAGATCCATACTCTAGCACACATGCTCTCAACATATCTTCGAGTATTTGATTTACTAGTTCTGTTTGTCCATCGGTCTGAGGGTGATAAGCTGTGCTGAAATCTAGTCGGGTTCCTAAACCTTCTTGGACTTTCTTCCAGAATCTCGAGGTAAAATGAGTTCCTCGATCCGATAGGATGTTCTTGAGGACTCCGTGCAAACTGACGATTCTAGCGATGTATAACTCCGCTAGCTTCGAACTCTGATATGTGGTCTTAACTGGTAAGAAATGGGCTACTTTGGACAATCTGTCATCTATGACCCAGATAGAGTCATTTCCCCTACTAGAAGTAGGCAATCCGGTGATAAAGTCCATTCCATCTGAATCCCATTTCCATTCCGGAATCTGTAGCGGTTGCAATAGTCCTGCGGGTCTTTGATGTCCCGCCTTGACTCTCTGACATATATCACACTTGGCGATATAGCTTCCGATTTCTCTCTTCATTTTATGCCACCAATTTTTTTCTTTCAAACCCTGATACATCTTCATTCCTCCGGGGTGGATAGAATAAAGAGTATCATGGTCCTATTTCAAAATCACTTCTTTCAATTCCGAATCTGCTGGTACACAAAGGCATCCTTTGTACCACAGAACTCCATCTTCATCTTCTGTGAATCCGGGTACTTTGCCTGTACCGATACGACGTTTGATTCCGTCGATACTAGCATATCCTTTCTGCGCCTCCTTGATCTGACTGATCAAAGTGGGTTGAAGTTCGATGCTAGCCAAAAATCCTTCACTCACTAATTCCATTCGGAAATATTCCATCTCCTTGTGCAAACTTGGTTGCTCCTTCAAAATCATGGAGTTCAAGCGGCACGGTAATCTGCTAAGGGCATCTGCTACCACATTGGCTTTACTGGGGTGATAGTGAATGTCCAGATCATAGTCCTTGATTAGCTCAATCCATCTTCTCTGTATCATATTCAGCTCTTTCTGAGTGAATATATACTTCAAGCTCTTGTGATCCGAATAAATCTCACAACGGTTTCCCATCAGGTAATGCCTCCATCTCTTCATGGCTAGAACTACGGCTTCTAGTTCAAGGTCATGGATTGGATAATTCAGTTCATGTTGTTTCAGTTGCCGGGATAGGTAAGATATACCTTTGCTTTCTTGCATTAGCACACAACCGAGACCGATCTTGGATGCGTCACAATACACACCGAAGAGCTTCGTGATATCCGGCATGATCAAGATTGGGGCTGAAATCAATCTCCTCTTGAGTTCCTGAAAACTCGCTTCACATTTGTCCGTCCATTCAAACTTCTTGTCCTTCTTCAGCAATTGGGTCATGGGTCTGGCGATACTCGAGAATCCTTCTACGAACTTGCGGTAGTATCCCGCTAATCCGAGAAATGCACGAACTTGGGTTTGAGTGGTTGGGGCTTGCCAATCTTCGACATCCTTCACCTTTGCAGGGTCAACGGCAATTCCTCCGGCTGATACAATATGTCCGAGGAATCCTACCTCCTGTAACCAGAATTCACATTTACTATACTTGGCATATAGCTGATGCTCTCTAAGGGTTCCAAGAATGGTCCTTAGGTGTAGCTCATGTTCTTCTTCTGATTTGGAATAAATCAGAATGTCATCGATGAAAACAATGACAAACTTATGCAGGAAGTCTATAAAAATCTTATTCTTGATGTTCATGAAATAAGCGGGGGCATTGGTTAATCCAAAAGACAAGACCGTATACTTGTATAATCCATATCTGGTGGTAAAGGCAGTCTTTGGAATATCCTCCACGCGAATCTTGAGTTGATGATAGCCAGTTCTAAGATCAATCTTAGAAAACACCTTGGCACCAGTCAACTCGTCAAACAGATCTTCTATCTTTGGCAATGGGTACATATTCTTGATGGTAACATCATTCAACTTCCTATAATCCGTACACAAACAGTTACCTCCATCTTTCTTGGCCATGAACAAAACAAGTGATCTCCATGGGGATGCACTTGGTTGAATCAATCCAATTTCCAGCATGGCATCCAGTTGTTTCTTCAGTTCTGCTAGTTCGGATGGGTTCATACTATATGGTCTCTGGGCTATGGGTCCGGTTCCAGGGATTAGTTCAATGATTAACTCGATATCCCGATCTGGGGGCATACCGGGCAAAACATCTGGAAATACATCAGGGTATTCATAGACTATCCGGACTTGGTCAATGGTGGGCTGGGCTATACTCTTGTTGCACTTGAATTGACGAGGCAAGGTTTCAGATACATGCTCGACTGATATTCCAGCTATACTGGTCATGGTTATGGCTTTCTTGGCATAGTCAATTAATCCTTTTGTGTTTGGACATCCAATCCATTCCTAGTACTACTTCCAAACCTTTAGTTCCGAGTACTATTAGATTAGCATAAAAATCTATGCCATGTATTCGGATAGGGACGGCTTTGCAAATTTTCCTAGCTTTGGTGGTTGAACCAGGTATTTGAACAATCATGACATGCTTCAATTTGGTTGGTTGAATCTTACTAGTGCAGTTAAATTCTTCAGTAACAAATGAGTGCGATGCTCCAGAATTAAACTACACTCTAGAAAGTACTGAGTTAACAGAAAACATACCCAACACGACATCTGGCGCTTCCTGGGCTTCTTCAGCATGCATGAGAAAAAGACGTCCGTTGCGGTTGAGCGAGTTCCCTGGGAAAACCTTCTTCCGGGCTGAACACGATGTTGCTGCTGAGCTAGGGCATTTGCATTGGGGGCTGCAGCAATCTTCTTGGGACACTCATTGGAATAGTGACCCTTGGTTCCACATTCATAACAAGTCACTTGCGACTTGTCCTTTGCTGCAACAGGCACAACATTGCTTCCAGTCCTTGGGGCAGTGTTGGTGTTGGTGGCGGCATTGTTGTTATTGAACTTGGGTGATGCACGGTTGAAATTGCTGGAGTTGCCTTGGTTGTTGTGGTTTCCTCCGGGCCTTCCGTTTCCACGGTTGGGATAGTTTGAATGGTTCTTAGGGGGTCTTTTCTTTCTCGAGGCAAATCCTGGAGATGGGTTGGCGCGATACTTGGGTGTATGATGGGTTCCTGGTTGATGCATCATGCGGCACTTGCGGTTGTCATTGGCTTGGTTGATCTTTCCTTCCATCTGAATGGCAGAGTCAATGAGAGCTTCAATATCGGCAAAGGGGATATTGACTAACACCGTCTGCATCTCATCATGCAGACCATTCAGGAATCTCTCTTTCCTCTTGGATTCAGTGCCGATCTCATCCGGGGCATACCTAGATAATGACAAGAATTTGTCACGATATTCCACTACGGTCATCCTCCCTTGCTTCAGTTCTCTGAATTCATCTCTCATCCTCTTGATCAAACCCGGTGGCACATGGGTTCTGCTGAAATTGATCTTGAATTCCTCCCAAGTCACCATCTGACCTTCGGTCATTGCGTGAACATTGTTCCACCATGCTCTTGCATCTCCGGCTAGATAGTGGGTGGCGAATAGAACTTGCTCATTAGCTTCCACTCCCGTGACTTCCAGATTGTTCTCCATGGTTTGCAGCCAATCATCTGCATCTAGGGGTTCTTCTGACTTAGTGAAAACAGGTGGATTGGTGTTCTGGAAATTCTTGAGCTTAGATCCATGGTTGTCCTGATTTCCATGGCATTGATTGTGGTTGGCCATCGAGCTATCTGTTGAAGGGTGGCTAGTTTGGCTTGACGTTCGACTCTTTCAGCTTCGCGGTCCGAAACCAACATTTGCAAGAGTTGCAACATCGGGTCCGGGGCTGAGCCACTTCCTCCGCGAGGCATCTAAATATTGAGATAGATCATGAGAAAAGAGGGAAATTTCTAAGGTTCAGAGGTTGTTGAAAAGTTTTTAAAGTTTGACTCATATTTTTCTAGCAACTTGCTTTTCATTCATTCATTCATAGCACACAATACAAACACACACCACAACAAAGAAAAATAGATGGTTTGAAGAACCATTCTGTGAAACTACGATAAAGTGGGACCGAATACAACTCACTAATGCTAGTGCTCAAGTGCTACTACTCATCGGAGTCAGTGTCTTCATCATCCTCATCATCGTCATCAAGGATGAAGGCGAAGTCATCCTCATCGGTGAATAAGTCCATGGCCTGATCCTCTAGAAAGTCATCATCCTCGCTGAGATAGGAGTAGGGGTCTCCACGAAGAACTTCCCCTGCATTCTCCTTCTCATCCAACTGCATGTCTCTCCCTTGGATGGTCTCCTCCAAATTCGTGATCCGGTGACAAAGACAGGCAATGATGCGCTCCTTCTTGTCGAGCTGACGGCAACGAGACTTGCGATCCTTCACTAGCATGGCGAGGGTCTGATCCTTCTTCTTGGCGATGGCATACTTGTGGTTGGCGTAGGCACGGGCATTGTCCAACTCCTTCTGACGGTCGTACATCATGAAGCTGAGGTGGTCCAATTGACTCTTCAACTCGTGGTGGTATGGGGCCTCCAATGGCTATGCCATAACATCACGCCTTGGGTAGAACTCAAAACGGGTACCCTTGATCTGATTGATACTCTTCCCACAGAGACGGGCAAGAGCTTCCTGCATGGCCCTGACAATTCCATCGAGCCATTTGTTCTCTCTTAAGGTGAACTGAATTCCCTCTGCAGTGGGAGGTTCAATCTTTCCTCGGAGGCTTGCAACAACTAGCCACTCCAAATCTTCTCCTTCCTGATCATTGAGCTGAGCTCCAGTAGCTCTGACAGCTGGTCCAAGTCCCGCTCAAAGATGAGGTCTCCTTGCTATACTTCACGTCCATCTATAAGAATATAGGATGAGTAAGTTAGTAGAGTGATCAAGTGTGTCAAATTTTATGTAAGTTTGCAAGAAATTTTGAGGAACATGAATTTTTATGAAAGAATCCAAGTGATAAGAATGGGAATAAGTTTTTGTAAATACACTCCTTTGGTTTTGAAACTAAGTTTTTGATTCAAACGTCCATTCTAACTAGGGTCTCCTATGGTCAGGATGGCTTTGATACCAACTTGTCAACACCCGGATTTTTAATCCTAAATGCCTGTTATGCCAGACATTGCAATCCCAGGATTACCATTTTTGCGAGACATAACAGATTTGGATATCACAGTACATCATCCATTACAAACCATACATAAGGTCTTACACAAATAAGGATCTCATAATCCAGTTCTTAATACAATTCAAGCAGCGGAAACGTAATAGTAACGATAGCATAGGCGAAGCTCCATCTTCATGGTCACATGCAATGCTGACGATGGGAGATGATCCTAGTTGTCGTAACCTTCCTGCGGTCCGTTATCCTAGTACTCCTCTTCATAGTCTGGCCACGGGAATAGCCAGGGACAAAGCCATGAGTACTCTTTAAGTACTCGCAAACTAATACCAATAAGTTAAGGGGGTTTTTTGTAGTAGGATACTAAGCTCTAGGGTTGTTTTGCAAAAAACCAGATTTACCTCTACTAAGTTCAAAAGCAAAGAAAGATAGTTGAAAGTTTTATAACACCTAAGTGGGAACTTGCGTTTCATGTCACAACTCTGTTGTGGTCAAGTCAAAGTCACAACTCATTTCACAAGTCATTTTGAAAACATCTGACGGGGGAACAGTATGGTCACTCCAACTATCCATAACCGTGGACGCGGCTATTCGAATAGTTTAACCCTCTACAGAGATTGTACACTTTCACCACAACATTCGATACATCCGCAGGAACAATCCTGAATTCACCATACTCAGTATGCGGCTAATCAATCCTAACCTTTCAATCACACGCCCTACTACAGGCGCCTCTCCTGTGAGTTAGGCGTCCCAACCATGACCAACTGTCATCTTGGGTACTGCATAGGTGGAAAATGTTCACAAGGGAACCCATACTAAGGTATATAAATTTCCAGTCAAGCCCTACCCAAATTTTCGGGTATTGTGGTTATACAGTAAAATTGGAATGATATCGCATCCGTACAACCATCAGTTTTGTAAAGGGCTAAGGCTCATGCCTTATCATTTTCATCATAAAAAATCATCTGGTGTTCAAGAACACATGTCAAAACATTTCAGTAGAATGACTCATCATTCTATGGTTTTCATAACCATTTTCACGAAGTATTCCCATCTAAGGTTGATCAAGTTTTATGCTTAGCGCTAGCATCTACAGGTGGGGGTAAATACTAATGAGGGGTGGTAAACAAGTGGGGATTGGATAAGTTCAATCTCATGCCTTAGGATGACATCAATATTATCTAACCTAGGCCAAGTTTTATGCTCTTTATGCTACCTTCAGTTATCTTTCTAGAATCTACAAGTCACTATGTAAACTCTAAGAGAAGCTTTGATAAAGAAATTAAAATATTAAGCTTGCAAGTAAAACTAGGATTGGGTCATCAAGTGGGTATGATCACATATGCTTAAGGCATAGAGTTGGCATAGTAACAAGCAAGTACTAGCTTACATAATTCCAAGTATAATCTTGTTAAAGTAGGGTATCTTGCGAGTGTTAGCTTGCCTTGTGCAGAGCAGTGGTTGAAGTTCTCCTCGGCTTCTTCCTCGTAGTATCCTTGTTCCTCCTCGTATCCTTGGTCGGTACTAGCGTCTATAATTAAATACGAGGTACACAATCACCAAACAATACTTAACTATTTTTAATCACCACACCAAATTTCACACTAGATGATCTAGCACCATCACTATTATCACAAGGATTAAAGCACTTTTCTTATTTATTCAATTTGAGAAAAGTAATTTCTACTCATTGAAAAACTACTTAAGATTTAATATTCTCCAACTCAAACATGGGATCATGTTGACACATGTCATCACCACATATTTTAGTACATGTGAATGTGATTTAAAGTGGTGTCACAATTTAATAAGGTTTAACCTTTTTATTTTAATTAATTAAAATGGCTAGAAATTCCTATGTGGCATTCTTTTATTACTTGATCATTATTTCTGTAAGTAAACCTATATATTTTTTTATATTCTGAAAGGTATGGTTAAATATGATTTTTGAGACTTGGAATCAACTCAAAAGGTTTTATGGTTGAATTCTGAAAAATGTTTGAATGCATAAAAGCTTCTGCCTTGTTATTTTTACCATAGTTGATCTATACATCCAAATGGTTTGAATCCAACGGGCTTGGATTAATCATTTCAGTACCTTTCTAAAAAAATTAGTTTCGTGCATTTTGGTTTAGTGAATCGAGCTGGGTTGATTTTTGGTACAGAACTATGTTTCAAATTAAATGAATAAAGCTTAATTTGAATTGTTGGGTCGCGCGGGATGTGTTACTGGGCCGGCCCACTACACACAGCGCGTACGCGGGCTGGTTAAGTGGCTGTCCCCATGCGTCAGTGAGACGGGGAGGGGCGAAGCGGTACGGGGCAATGTGAACCGCACGATCTAACTCTAATCTAACGGCTACGGTTCATCGTCCATGTCAGGCAGCGCCGGCGAGATAGAACCCTAAAGCGGTAGGTGGGAATCATGGGAGGCTTACCGGGGCTCAGGCGAGGGTCGGCGACAGGGGCGAACGACGAAGTCGATGACGGCGGTTCTCCTGGTACCGGCAGCTTCTCCTGGGGCGGCTCCAATCGACGGCTCCCTTCTCCTCCAACAGCGGCGGGATCCGGCCAAATTCCGGTGATGCGCTGCTCGCCTTGCTCCGGCTGTGAATGGGGGTGGTCACTGAGAGGTGGGGAGTTAGATGGTGTGACAAAAACGAGCGGTGGAGGCCTCTATTTATAGTGCCTGAAGGGGACCGACGGGCGCGGGCTGAGCTCGTCATGGTCGATGGCACAGAGGGCTTCTGTCATGGGCGATGGTAGGGGGCGGTGCGGTGCTCCCTGGCGAAGCTCAACGGCCTGGTGGCGAGGCGTGGGGCGGTGCTGATCGGTCGGAACATCACGGTGCTCTGAGCGGGTCCAACGACAGTTTTAATGTTGCACACCGCGCGTGGTCCGCGCGGCGGCGAACGGGCATGTCTGGCGGGGTGCTGGTGATCATCCCTGCAAGCGGCGAGGGCGGCGCGCGGTCTGTGGGTGTTGGTCGAGTGTGGCACACTGGCGCACTCTCGGCATGGTCGCAGATGAGTTTGGCATGGGCATGTCGCGTGGTCCAGGTGTTGGTAGTGCTCGAGGCTGGGACAGTGGGTGGCGGTGGACGGTGTTGCGTGTCCCAGACAAGGTTGGCGAGGCTAGTGCTGCCTCTAGCTTGTTGGCGATAATGGGGTGGCAATGGTGCTCTCGGCATGCTTGCCATTAATTGCTAGGCTTTCCCACAGTGATGCTAAAGCTAGTTAGATTACTTTGATCATCTACTGAGAGTGTAGAGTGAGCTATAGAGGGAACAAGTTAGGCCAATTTTACTGCACATTATAGTGTTTGATGTTTGTTTGTTTTGTATCTGCAAGGTGTTTGATGAAATGGCCACAAAAACTTTGAATTTAAATTCTGGATTCAAACTTAGTGGGTTTGCTAGGCACATACTAGGGAGTGTCTGATTAGTTGGATTAGTCAAGGGGCACTGGTTTGGTTGGGTTTTGAAAATTTGTGATCTTCACATATGATAAAGATTCAGTTTTGAATTGTGATTTGAATGAGGTTGCCAAATGTTTTTGTAAGTTTGAAATGTGGGCTTTAATTGACTTTTACCATGTCTAGCAAGGGGTGAAAACAATTGGAAAAGTTTCTGTTTGAAATCTTGGACTAGAAACACTCAAAGTGACCTAGTGAACAAGATTGGCAAAAATGACCATTTGCTTTATTTGCATTGTTTTTGATTTTCTCTTTATTTGTTTCTATTTGGAAATGTTTTAGATGATGTTATATTTGTATTTAAACCCTTCCTTGCTATTTAGGTTAATCACACAAGTTCACATACACACATGCATTCATATGAATTAAATTAATAAAAGTTTTTGTTAACCCTAATTTTAGTGATTAGAGTTTGATGATCATTGTTTTATATTTTTGGGATGTTACAATAATCATGCAAATCGACAAAACATTACTAATCAGACCACACATTGGTACTAGAAGTCAAGGACTAAATGATCATAGAGGCTATCGTGACTTGTTCATAGTCATAATATGGTGTGAGCATGTGCCAAGTTAACCCAAACAAAGCATCAAAGGAGAATACCACAATACTATGATTTTGCATGCTAAAACAACGCATGATTCTGTCAAGGAACACTAAGCAATCCCAATTGTTTGTAACAAGTCATGCTACAACAATAATCACTAATCATAAGGTCAAAACAACATCTAGCATGACATGCTAAAGTCTAAGTCATAGTCAACCTCTTGCACTATTTCAAGCAAGAACTTTCTAGTCCTTTCCAACACCAATCAACTTATTTGAAACAACACAGGATGAATGGGGGTCCGAAGTACTTTATTAAAGCAAACTAAAAAAGCAAACAAAAATTAAGACGCTCCAAGAACAACACAACAGTGCATGAAACAATAAAAACGAAGTGTCTAGAAAGACCTGAGCTTTTTATTGATGAAGAAGGGGATGCCTTGGGAATCCCCAAGCTTTGACTCTTGTACCTCTTGAATATTTCTTGGGGTGACACCGGGGTGGCATCCCCAACCTTGAGCTTTTGTCCATTCCTCATCTCATTACATCATTCTCTCTCTACACCTGAAATTTTTCCTTCATAAAAAACTTCACACAATCTTTATTAGCAACATTAGTCTATTCAAAAGATAATAGAACCTTGGGTTTAGCTTTAGAACAGAAAAACTTTCACTAAAAACACAAGCTACTGTAGCAATTCCCTCAAAAAGCTCAATTTCCCAAAAAGAACCCAAAAAGGAATCAATAAGAAGCAAATGCAAATAATGGCAGAAATCTGTCAAAACAGACCAGCAGGTAGAAACCGATTTTTACGAAGACCTTATGTTGCTCAAATAAAAACGTGTTGAACTAACTAAAGTTATCTAACATACTGGGGGATTTATTCGTAAATTATAAGCTCAATCCTACTTACAGAGATTCCTCATGAATTTTTACGGTGGAGCACAAAAATCTGTTTTGGGACAGCAACTCCCCAAATCTTACTTCCCTCTCATTAGAGGTCATTCTTGGCACAAAAAGCAAGCAAAAAGGATAAGGAGAGGTCATTACTGAAGTAATAACTTCCAAGACTCAAGAAAACTCTTGGGTTATCTCCCAACAAGTACTTTTCTTTAACGCCTTTAAGTTAGGCACAAGAAGCAAGAATCAAGTATTTTCAAATGAAGAATTAAGATCAATACTTGCAATATCTTCAACTAGGAAAGGTATCTCATCCAAATGACTTTTGGAGGATCCCTTCTCATCTCTCCTTGGTTCACTACTTTCACCAAAACGATTTTCAGGAACAATCCAATCAAAATTCTTTTCAGAGGCTTCATGCATTCCTACAAGTTTAAAAGCTATGGGTATCTTAAATTCCTCTCTAGGTTTGGTTTTATCTAAAGTAACCATAACATATACACATGAGCCTATCATATTAAAACATTCAAAAACCTTTTTGGCTTCCTTAGCAACATCACTGAACTATTTTAGTAAAGTTTCAAAGATAAATTCTCTCTTTTTAGCATCCTTTTCTTCTTTTTGTTTAAGGAACAAAATTTGCATCATGGAGTTAAAGTTAACAAACCTAGCCTCCAACATAAGAACTAAAGAAGCTGCATCAATTTCATAATTAGGAGCAAGTTCTTCTATAGATCTATCCACAATATCCTCATGCTTTTTAACATGGTTAAATAATTCGTCAATATTTTCTTTCCCAATTATAGAGCCACTACCTATCGAAAGGTCCTTCAGGGTGAACTTGGGGAACAACATGCTGAGCTAGAGCAAGGTGACAATTAGAGTTGGAACTACTTTTTTGTGTGTTTTTGATAAGAGAAAGGAAACCAAACTAAACTAATTTTTTGGAGTTTTTGATAAAAAAAGGCAAACAAAACCAAGAAAAAGAAACTAAGCAAAAAAAACAAATTAAAGAGAAAGTTTGAGAAGTACTCCCCTTGTGAAGACGTCCTTAGCCTCCCGGCAACGGCGCCAGAAAACTTGTGTTGGCGTGTTGTTAACGTGGGAGCTTCTTCTTTGATTATCCCCGACAACAGCGCCAGAAAACTTGTTGATGGGGCCTGAGAGCGCCTCGTCGAGAAACCCCAAGAGCAAGGTGTGAAGAGCACAGCAGTAAGTCTTCCCTCAGTAAGAAGCCGAGGTTATTGAACCAGTAGGAGGAAGGAAATATCGCAAAGGTCTTGCAAGCAACTTGGAGACCTGCACAACACAAACTCAAGATTTATCCCCAACAAACAGTAAGGTAGTCAATCTCACCGGTTGCTGTAACAAAGGATTAACTGTATAGTGTGGAAGGTAATAGTGGTTTGCAGAAAGTAAACAGTAACAATGGAAGATGTATCAATGGTAAAGATTGGACCGATGTCCATAGTTCACTATAGGTGTTCTCCTTAGATAAACAAACATGGCATGCTGGATAAAAAAATTACAGCAAGGCATACCAATGCAATACTAGACATTCATGATCCTATGAGATTCGATTGGGCAATACAATAAGATACATAGACCGCCATCCAACTTCATATATGACTAGAAGTCCACCTCCAGGTTATCATCCGAACCCCCTCCAGTATTAAGTTGCAAGCAACAAACAAATGCTTTAAGCACAGTGTGTAAGGTAAACAATCCCTTGTTCCGTGAACAAGAGATCGTTGTTTTCTCCCTAGTGGCAATAGCACATCTACAACATTAGAGATTTCTGTCACTTCCCTTAGATTAAATAGAGGCATGAACACACTATCGAGCATAAATAACCCCTCTTGGAGTCACTAGCAACTACTTGGCCAAGGTAGCTACTAACAACGGAGAGCATGCAAGATCACAAACAACAGAGACATGATAGAATCAATAAGACAAAACCATTAATCAATCTGACATAGTAATCTCAATATCCATCGAATCCCCACAAACACAACATGCATGATTACAAATAGATGAGATCGTGATCATGAACAGAGCCCACAAGATCTAGACATGAAAGCACAAAGGAGGATATACAACCATCTAGCTACTACATGGACCCGTAGTCCAAGGTGGAACTACTCACGCTTCATACCGGAGGCTGGCATGATGAATAAGGAGGCCTCTAGGATGATCTCCCCTTCAGCAGGGT
The DNA here is from genome assembly GCA_910589765.1 of Avena atlantica. Classification (NCBI taxonomy): domain Eukaryota; kingdom Viridiplantae; phylum Streptophyta; class Magnoliopsida; order Poales; family Poaceae; genus Avena; species Avena atlantica. The sequence continues at coordinate 37,522,684 of OU342736.1, forward strand.
GTCAGGAAGAGCTTCAGATCCCCCCGATCTAGGGACGATGGTGGCGGCGTCTATAGACGGCTTCGTGGAATATTGATCGGGTACTTAGGTTTTTGGTATCGAGGGCTTCTAATAGGCGAAGAGGGAGGTCGAGGGGGTGCCCGAGGCGGCTGCACCCCCAGGCGCGGGCCAGGCCTGGCCATGTGGCCAAGGGGTGTGCCCCCCTCGAGGCCCTCCTCCGTCTCGTCTTTTGTCTCCGTGTTCCCCACGGTAAAATATTGACTTTGGCTTTTGTCCCATCCAATTCCGAGAATATTGATTTTTTGCCTTTCTGGAACCAAAAAAAAAGAAGCAAATAGTTAACTGGCACTGTGGCATCTTGTAAATATGTTTGTACCATAAAACATATAAAAACAACTCAAAGTGTAGACAAAGCAAAGAAAAGTAGATACTAAAAAAGCATGGAACATCAATAATTATAGATACGTTTCCGATGTATCAGCCCCTGACCCAGTCAATAAAGCTGTATAGCCAATGGTCCTTCCATACATAGACGTCATACGGTGCTTTATACGTCACTTCTTGCTTTTAGCGTCACCCGGATCCTTTGTTGTCACCCGGCGGCGCCTTTCTCTTTTGACTAGGATTTACCATGGTCCCTCCTGGATCTTACTCGGAAAGTTTCCATGCGTCCTTCTTGACTCAGCCTTCCCTCGTGAGATCCGGCTTGTCGCTACCTGCACGATAAACGTCTTTGTCCTGTGCGGGACGACATACTTCCTATGTCGGCCTTACACAGGCTTTATATTCCGGCCGTTAAGACCCGGCTAGTGGTTTCTTTGACTCGTCCTAAGCCAAGATGGTCAATGTTTTACCCCTTATGACCCTACCGGGGGTTATCCCCCCGACATTAGTCCCCGAAGCTGGTGAGGCCTAGCAGGTTTTTGCTGTGAGGCGTCTCCAGGTTCCTTTAATGCATTTAGAACTTCTCTTTTTCTTCTATATTTTATATGCAGAATGGCCCATTTGGCCCAACCTTAATCTTTGTCGATTCTACCAAGGTATTTCTGAGTCTCATTCTTCTCTTAGCGAGGCCTTTTTGACCTTTTCCGAGTCATTTTTGGATTTCGCGGAGTCATCTTCGCCTTTTTATATTGAACTTAGTCACTGACAGATAGTAATCATGGCAGTTTGCCTCAAATTTTTGTCCCAAATCCTGACAGCATAGTGACGACAGCGTAGTTACTCCCGTCACTGTGGTATTCCCATCGCTCGGCACCTCGGGTCTTTCGCTGTGGGATGTGGTGTGGCCTGTTTCGTGTATTACGCACACGTGGCGCACTCTGATGCATCCTTTTTGCGCGTACGTGGCCACACCTTGGCCACACGTCACATAGGGATCCCATGCTTGGGGTTTTTACTCCCCCTTAAGTAGGGGCATGGGGGGAATAAACCGCCTTGCCGCTTCAGTTTCCCCCAGCCTTCATCTTCATTGCGTTGTTCCAATCTGCAATTGCCCCCTTGCTCTTCGTCTTGCTCGCTCTACTGTCTAGGTGCTTTCCTATTCCTTCTTCGATTCCTCTACGGGTCCTTGGCAATCGACGCTGCTTTCGACTGAGGAAACGCCAGAGCCCTGGAGTTCATGGACATCCGCGGCGGAGGCGAGGAGGTGGATGGGCATGAGACCGCTGGTGACTGCGGCGCCTGGGAGGGCTCGGAGGTTTCTCTCTGAGAAATCGAGTGGATGCATGCTACCAGGCGCATTCCTTTAGGCGTTGGATGCCGCCTCCCTCTCGGTGAGACTTTTTCCAAGATTGAGCCCGACGAACGACTGATTTTTCTGTCCCACTTTCAGCGCGGTTTTGCTCTACCTATTAGTGACTTATTCAAATATTTTCTCTCGTCCTTTCTGTTGCAAACGCATAATCTCCCTTACAATGCTATTGGCTCATTGTCTTGCTTTATTTCTTCCTGCGAGGGCTATCTTGGTCTTTGGCCCACTGTTCTTCTTTGGGCCAAGTATTTTAATATTCGCATCCAAGTTGTTTTGGATCCTGGTGTCCCCTCCTATGAGAAGAGGCCTACCTAGTGTGGTGCTTCTAGCATCACGCCTAGGAGGGACTCCATTTTTCCCCGAGTCACGGGTTTAGATTCTTGCAAGAAGTGGCAGAGAACTTTTTTCGATGTCAAGAACACTGAGAACAATGATTTCATTTGTCTTCCCCCTTCAAAGACGAGGTCCCTAGGAATGACTGCAGGAAGTTTGACCCACGGGACAAGTACCTGGCGGTGAACGAGGCTCATACTATTGTTGAGAGGCTGCTCGACCCGAAGGAGGGGTTAAACTTGACTAATATGGATCTTATGTGCACATTCATCAGTCGCCGAGTCAGCCCCATCCAAGCTAGATGTCACAAGATCTTATTTATGAGTGGTTCGCATGATCCCACTCGCCACTCTACTCTTGAGCTTCCCAATGAATCTTTCGCTCGCCGAGTCAGCTCCATCTTCAAGCTAACGCTGGCAGAAAACTAGACTTGGAGCTGTCCCCCTTCAGCCACGACAGACTCGTTCCATGGGTAAGTTTCCAGGTAACTAAATGTTTCCGACATATCTTACTCGGCATTCACTTGTCATCTTGTACTGATTTTGTTCTCTTTTCCTTTCACAGAATCTTGTGCACCCGGTTGACGACAGTACCATCCCTCCTATTGGTTATTACAACGATCGTTCTGATGAAGAAGAAGATGAATTTGATCTGGAATGCTTCATTCCCATTCCACATGCCGCTGTTGCCTCTACTTTGGGTAAGAATCCTACCTGAAATGCTTTAAGGGACTAGCCCGACGACGATGATGATGACTGTAAGATTCTGCAGTTACTTGAGCTTTGTCTTATGTCTTTTCCTTATCCCATTGAATCTTGCATTTGCTGATGTAGCCGGTCAGGTACACGAGGTTTCTCCCCTTGATACCGGTGGTTGTGGAAAAATCCCTGCTACCAAGCTAGGTAAGTGGCATGAGGTCTCCACCAGTGGTGCTCAACCATCCAAGAAGCACCGAGTCGACACTACCGCGACCCCTGAAGCTTGAACTTAGCAGTCCCGCCAGACTCGGTAAGTTGGTCGACGCGTGCCGCGCAATCCCGTCATTTCCTGGTAAGTTTCGCTACCTCATATTCCTCATTTTTCTTAGGGTGCTTCCCTTATGAGCTTTTGATTTTGTTTTGAACACTGCCATGTCCGTGAACCAGTCTTCCACTTGCATGGCATCTTCGATCTCCAAGCCAGTCTCCACTGCTCGTGTCGTTCCCAAGCCACAGAGCCCTGTTCGGTTCTCTACTTCTACGGTTGAGGCTTCCGAGCTTCAGCCTGAAGCCGACCCGGTAGCACAATCTGCAGGGGAGACACGGCCTGCATTGCCAGTTGCCTCTGATAGTTTGAATTTGGGACCCGGCGCCAGCAACATCGGCGCCGAGTCCACCAAGAATGTGTCTACTAAATCTCCCCTTGTTAAGGAAACATCTGCCTCTGCTTCCCAACCAGTTATTGAGCATGCTCACTCAGCTCTTCCCCCCGCAGCAATAGAGCAAGAGAGCTACTCCTCCACCTCCAGCAGCAAAGTGCCAGACTCGGCCTGCTCCGCCTGGCCAGACTCGGACTGCGCTCGGCAAAGCGACGGGTTCAAAAAAGTAGACTCTGGTTTTTGCCCCAGGCTCAGCTCCGCAGATAAATCCAACCACATCATCAAAGACACCTGCTTCGGCGGGTCAGTTTGGAAAATCTGCTGTTGTTCCTGGATCCGGCGGTGCTCCCAGAGCCAGCGTTTTGCATGCTAGCCTCACTGCCACTCGTGCCGCGGTAGGAGATACCTTGAAGAAAGTCCAAGTTCTTACTTAGACTCTCAGCGGGCATAGCCTTGGCTCTGACGAGCCCTTCGCTCTGGAGTGGAATACTGCGGGTGATCATGAGGTAAACACTGGCTCTCCTTCAGGTTCGATCAGCAACAAGTGCAGCTAGGCCCCAAGAATGTGTCGGAGATGATGCATCAAGCCATTGCGCTCATGACACAAGTTGATCGGGTGAATGAGGTATGCAGCTATTCTTACTCTTTTACGTTCTATGTATTTTTATATCCATATATTACCTAGTTCCCGAGGTTACTACCGAGTAAGGAACTTACTTGGCTGTAAGCTCATAGCTAAGGCATGTCTTTTTCTTTTGTTTGCTAAGATCATGTGTCAAAAATCTGATCCCTAGCCCCCAAGGTTACTATCGAGTAATGGAGATACTCGGATGTAAGCTCAAAGTTAAGGCATGATTTTTTCCTTCTGTTTGCTAAGATGTTGTGTCGAAAATCTGATCCCTAGCCCCCGATGTTACTTTCGAGTAAAGTAATTACTCGGTTGTAAGCTTAGAACCAAAATGCATCTCTTTCTATTTTCTGTCGGGATGAATATTTTGATCCATTGAGTATTTTTTTGTTTATCTCTCTTTTTGCAGCTTACGCACAATCAGAGCACCAAGATACACCAATACCTTCTATGGAAGTATCAAAAACTTGCTACTGCTCATCGCGATCTGATTGCCAAGAACCAAGGCCGAGGTATATCCTATTACTCGGCCTCCCTCTTACTAGCCATTTTTGTCCTTTTATATTAACTTCCGCTTGTTACTCTTCTTCCACATGTACGGCTCAATATACTGTGGATGCATTGCATAAGCAAATTTCTAACACTGAAGGTACTGCTATTTTCCTTATAAATTCCATAGCTACCTATCCTTAGTGTTTCCTTGTCCATTTGTTATGTCTCGAAGTAGCTGAGATATTTTTGCTCGCGAAACAACTACGGGATATTGTTTCCATGCCGGAACTGATGGAACACTTTCTCGAATAAGCAGGGCAGCACCAGATTGAGCTCCAGAAGGAGCGAGATGAGGTGACCCGGATCAAGAAGCAGATGGCGGAGATGGAGCATAAGCATAAGTCTGAGCTTGAGGGTCTGCGCCAGGAGTTTGCTGAGAAAGAGGGGCAGTTTACTGGTAAAGCCGAGAAAATGGACGAGCTGCTCAACCAGTCCGAGTCAGCTCTAGACTCGGCTCACCAAGACCTGGATGCCCTTCAACCTAAGAGAAAACTTGGTAGTACAAACTCGGCTGCATCAACTCGTTCGTCGGTATTGAGTCCTTACTCTTTTCGCTGCATTCTTGTGCTTATCCTTATTTTTGGTGTCCTTTGATAATTTCTTCTCTTCTTGTAGAGAACTTCCCCAAAGCTAATATGTTCGCTCTCAGAGCCATGAAGAAGGTTAGGTTCAATTCTGGTGACCCGGAGACGGCGAGGTGACCATTGACGAGCAGTTGGTGCCCTCTCAGAGCGAGTAAGCACTGTCAAGTCTTGTGGAGTTGATCTGCTCAAATCGGCCATTCACGTCCTTAGGACGCTTTGGCCAGATGAGGATCCTCCTCAACTCATCGACCTGCTCGCAACCAGATTTCTCCTCTCTGAGGAACGGATGGATGAATGGTGTGAATCAGCTGGCCGTGCTGCCACAGAAAAGGCCTTGTTCTTCATGCTATCATGGTATGAAGACATCAAACTTGATGTTCTTCAGAACATGAGGGACGAAGGCAATTGGACCCATGATCCAGAGCTTATCAAGAAGTGCTAGGAGCGAGCCTATAAGATGGTTGAGTATGCCCTGATTCATGCTTGGTGTGACAGGCCAAGTTTTCTCGATGCTGCCGAGTCTGCTCCCGAAGCTGCTGAAGGAGGTGCTGCTGACAGCAAAGCAACCGAGTCAGACGTGGCTGCTTTGGCCAACATTCATGACTCGGCTGAAGCTGACGATGCGCCAAGCTCCGGGCCTGTTGATGCCCCTCCAAGTCCAGCTGCCTCTTAACCTGGACAACAAACACTTAAGTTTCATGAGATCCCTAGTATGTCGGGTGCAGATGTAATGAATACTACAGTTATTTTGGTTGTGTTCCTTTATGAAGGCAAAAAATTATATTTTGGCTTAAATGAGAATCATTCAGGGGTAAGTTCCCGAGTTCCATTTGCCGTTTTCCTTATCCCTTGACTTTGGCTCCTGTCTACCTTTTTTGGCATTCAACATTAGAGTCTCAAAATTATAAGTATCAAGTTAGCGGTTATGAAACTAGGCAACTTGACCTAGAGTCATTCGACATATAGGCTAACATATCCTGCAATGGGTTAGTTGCAAATTTACATAGGGTCGACTCGCTATTTTTCCTTAGCTTATCTGTTGTTCATGTTTACCCGTCCTTGGACTTTTTCTCTTGCTTGCCATGAAGCCGTGTTTTCGGACAACTTCATAGTAGAAGAGGTGACCTTAGGCGTGTATACATTACTATTCCGAGATAAGTTTAGGTGATAGCGCCATGCGATAAGGATAGAAGACAATAAACATGGGGGGAGAACCTGAGTCTATTTTTCTAGTCATATCATTTTTATTATTAGCACAGAGCCGGCACAAGCGTCTGACATATGAGAGTTTAAGAGAGACATTCATTGCTTTCCCTAGGTATAGAAAGGACGAAACAATGCCACATTCCATGAACTTTTGGTTTCCTCACCTGACCTGTCCGCCTAGTTCTTTTGTGCCTCGCGGGCATATATCAGATAGTGTGAATCATTGTGCAATGCTTTGCTTACAATGAACGGACCTTCCCTTGGGGGTGATAACTTGTGCATCCCAGCAGTGCGTTGCACTAGTCTGAGCACCAAATCCCCTACTCGGAATACACGAGGGTGAAATTTCCGGCTGTGATAGCGTCGGAGATTTGGTTGGTATATGGCGGATCTGGATAATGCCAATTCTTGAGCTTCTTAGAGTAAATCAACTCCATCTTATTGAGCATCTTCTACCTCAGCTTCTGAATATTGCCTTACTCTTGGTGAGTCATGCTATATGTTGGCAGGCAAAACTTCTTCTGCCCCATAGACAAGGAAGAATGACGTATAGCCAGTTGATCGATACGGAGTTGTTATTAAGCTCCACAATACTGAGGGTAATTCCTATATCCAACAACCAGGTGTTCTCTGGAGTGGTTCCATTAGTCGGGGTTTTATCCCGGATAGAACTAGCCCATTAGCTCGTTCAAATTGCCCATTTGAATCTGGGTGAGTGATTGACGCTAGGTCGAGTCTTATTGGTTATCCCTACAAAATCGAGCAAAATCTCCTTTGGCAAATTTTGTGCCATTATCTATAATTACGCTATGCGGGTAGCCATATCTTAGGATTATATCCCTCAGGAATGTGACAGCTATTTTTCCATCAAGCTTTTTGATGGTCTTAACTTCTATCCATTTCATGAATTTGTCAACCATCACAAGTATGTGAGTCATGCCTCCACGCGCGGGTTTGAATGGTCCTACCATATCCAGGCACCATACCGCTAATGGTCAATTGATTAGTATAGTCTTCAGCTTTGATTCTGGCAAATGTGTTTTTGCTGCATATCGTTGACACCCATTGCATTTTCTTACAAAATCATGTGCCTCCACAAGTGCGCTTGGACAATAGAATCCATGTCGAAATGCCTTGGCTACCAATGCTCTTGACTAAGCATGATGCCCACATTCTCCTTGGTGAATATCCAACAGTATCTCTTGGCCTTGCTCTAAGCTAACGCAATGTTGTAACACATTTTTCACACTCCTCTTATCCAACTCCTTGTTAATTATTTTATATGATTTTTACCTTCTTTCCGTTTGTCTTGATAATATTTCATCATCTGGCAATGTTCCATCTTGCAAGTAACGAAATATTGATTGCACCCAAGTTGGTATCACTAGTGCTGGGACTGTCTTTTCATCAATCTCCATTGACTCAACCAACATAGTTTCTGCCGACATAACTTGAGGAGTCCCCGAGTTTGATTCGGCAGTCCCCGGGTTCTATGGAACAGTCTCCGAGTTACTAAGAACCTGCCCCTGTGTCAATGACCATTGTCACAGCAACCGACTCCTGGCTTGCCGGGATGAAGATTGACTCGGATTCTGGTGAAGGTTTGATTGATGTCTTTCTGAGATGTTCTAGTGCTAATCCTGGCGGGATTGCTTGCCGAGATAACTCTAACTTTGATTACACATCAACTGCCTAATTTTATACTCTGGTTACATGGTGCAACTCACATCCATCAATGTATCCCGAGATTTGCTGCACATGGAAACGATATAGCGCCATATTCGCGTCTAGCGCGTCCTAGTGCCTAGATACTTGCTAAATAACCAACTCCAAATTGCCAAAGCACATGATTAATTTGATGCCAATTTATTTAGCCACTTTTATCCCGTGAACAAATGCTTCATAATCGGCAACATTTTTTGATGCAACTAAGAGAATTTGTAACACATACTGGAGCTGATCCTTCTTTGGCGAGGTGAGAACTATCCTGGCACCAAGACCCATCTTTATTTTGGACCCGTCAAAGTGCATCTTCCTGGTTGCGGCTCATATTGCATCTCCATCCAGTCCACAAAAAAGTCTGCCACAGCTTGAGATTTAATGGAATCTCACCTATCATATTGTGGAGTATATTTCTAGATCTATGGCCCATTTTGCCACTCTTCCGCTGGCGTCTTTACTGCCTAAGATGTTCGAGATAGGTGCCTCTCATATTACCTGGATTAGGTGTTCCTAAAAATAATGCTTTAGCTTTTTTGCTTCCATATACACCTAGTATGTCATTTTTTTATAGTGGGGGTAATTATGTTTTGACATAGAGAGCACTTCACTCAAGTAATAAACTGGTCTTTGGACTTATTTGCCCTCCTCTTCGCGCTCTACCACTATTACCGCACTGACAACTCAATTGGTTGCTGCGACATAGAGCAGCATTGGCTCTTTCGATCATGGTGAGGCTAATATTGGTGTTGCTGCCAACATCTCCTTAAGTTCATGGAAAGCGCTATCAGCTTGGTATGTCCATATGAACTTATCTGATTTTTTCATCAGCTGATATAATGGTAAGGCTTTTTCACCTAGCCGACTGACAAACCCACTCAATGAGGCTAGGCAGCCTGTAAACTTCTAGACATCATTGAGGGTTTTCAGAATCTCCATTCTTTCTATGGCCCTAATCTTTGTTGGGTTAGCCTCAATTCCTCGGCTGGATACAAGGAATCCGAGTATTTTTCCAGCCGGGACACCAAAGGTGCATTTTTCCGGGTTAAGTTTCATTCCGAATCTTCTTAAGTTTGCAAATGTTTGACGCGGGTCCTCGATTAGACTATGACTTTGTTTGGTTTTTATTACCACATCATCGACATATACTTGAACGTTTTTGTCAAGCTAATCTTGCAAGAATTTATGCATGCATCTTTGATATGTTGCACCTGCGTTTCTCAATCCAAACGGCATAGTACAATAGCAATAAGATCCATACGTGGAGATAAAAGTTGTCTTTATTTGATCACTCGGATTCAGTGGTATCTGGTGGAAACCATAATATGCATCTACCAATGACAAAAATTCACACCCGGCAGTAGAGCCAACGACTTGATCGATCCGTGGCAGTGGAAATGGATCTTTGGAAACGCCTTATTGAGGTTCATGTAGTCAATACACATGCGCCATACTACTGGATTTGACAACCAATCTGGATCCAGTACTTCCATGATAAACTTAGTAGCTAAGAGCCTGGCTATCTCGCTAGCTATCACTTTCCTCCTATCTTCAGCGAAGCGGTGGAGGGGTTGCTTCACCAGCTTGGCATATGGCCTTACATGAAGAGAGTGCTCAGCCAACTCCCTCGGAATACCTTGCAAATATTGTGTGTACCATGCAAAGATATCTCGATTCTCACAGAGAAGTTGGTCAGCTCGCTTTCCTATTTGTCAGATAACACGGCGCCAATAGTCACTGTGCACTCCGGGAAAGCCTCATCAATTTGTATATTTTTTGTTTCCTTGGTAGCTTGGAAGGACACATAGCCATGCGGGTTAGTAAGTGTCGGCATAGACATATGTGCTGCCTTAGCCAATGCTGCAACCTCCATCATTTGATGTGCTATTACCAGAGACTCGTCCAGCAAAGACCCGGCGGAGGCGCACTCGCACGCGATAGACCGCTTGTAGTCACCTTCAACTGTAATAACTGCACATGTACCCGACAATTTCATCTTTAGATAAGAAATGTGAGGAGTGGCCATAAACTTTGCCATAGCTGGTCTGCCGAGTAACGCATGATATGTGCTGACAAGGTCTACCACTTCAAACTTTATGGCCTCAGTGTGACAATTCTCCCTGTTGCCGAATAAGACATCAACCCAAATCTTTCCAATTGGATCACATGACAATCTCAGCACAATGCCATGGAATGTTGTCTTAGTCGGCTCTAGCATGTTCATGGTGATGCCTTGCTTGAGCATAGTAACCTTGTACATGATAATTATGCTACTACCATCATCTATCAGTACCTTGGAGAACTTCACATTGATATCTGGGCCCATGAAGGTTGGATCCAGCACTAGAGCGTACCCTCCTGGAGTTGGCATGATCTTAGGTTGATCCTTTATACTCCACGTTATCTCTTGCTCGGACCAGTGCATATACTTTGGTATCACTGGCATTGTGGCATTTACTTCCATCATCCATCTTTGTTGACTTTTCTTGTCATTCGACTATGTAACGAACACAACGTAACTCTGGTGCTGCTCCCTGTATTCGTTCCTGCCTCCATGGCCGACGTTAGCGCCAACGTTCCTTGGATCATGAACTTGATGCATAGCTTCTCTCCTTTCTTGATTATGGTACCTCGGTTGTTGATTTTCATACCTCTGATCAGTACCAATAACTTGAGCATTTCCCCTTGTAAGTGGTGGTGGGGGAGGTGGTGGTAGCTGCTGAGTTGTCGAGTCTACTCTGTTACTCTTCTGGAACCAAGTACACTACCGAGTTGTGTGGTTCTCGGCCTGTGAAACTTGCATGGCTGCTCTAACATCATCTCGTAAGTGTACTTTTGCATTTCTTGCCAAGGCTAATTCTGCTCATATGGATTTTTTGCCATCGTTCTTTGGTATCCACTGTTGTTTCCCAATTGTCCGTTGACACTGACTGCTTCCAGCATCAGGATGATCTTGACTTACAGCTGCAACTTGAGTCGAACCGTATCTATAATCCGGCCTCTCATCTCGTCTTTTTCTCCTGTATTCGCTATGGTCTTGACGCCTTTGTGACCCGGCTGCATTGTAGACTTGAGTCTCAGTGTTCCCATCTGCTGACATAAGCAGAGGTTGAGTCGGATCTCCTAGCGCATACGAGTCAGCAATTTTTATCGTCTCAGCTAGGCTTGACAACATATCCCTTTGTAATCTTTGCCATAGCACACTTCCATGCATGCACCATTGTGCAAACCACGCAATGGCCTGAGATTCAATTACTCCTTCGCAAGAATTGCACATAGTGCACCATCTAGTAAGAAACTCTCTGTCCGTTTCATTCCGACTTTCTTTGCACATAGCCAACTATTGCAGGCGATTCGGCCTCTTGTAGGTGCTTGTGAAATTACTCACGAAAGCCTCCTGAAAATAAACCTATCTATTGATGCTTTCGGGTGGAAAGTTATTCAGCCAAACCCTTGCTGGTCCTTCCAGGATCTTCGGTAAGTACCGAACTTCCCATCTCAGGTTGCCCTGCGCAATATTCACTGCAGTGCCGTAATCGATAAGCCAATCTTCTGGTTTGGCGCTGCCATCGTATATCTTTGTTCCTCTTGCCAGCTGAAAGTTTGGCACAGGCGGCTCTCTCATGATCCTTGGTCTAAATCATGGTGCACCCGGTGGACCTTGAGACTCGACAAGTTCTCCCATTTTGATTCGGTCGAGCATTAGTCTTGCATCGTTTGGTTGGACCACTCCCTCCAGTTTTAGCATCCTTTGAATTAACAAAACCCTTTGGACTGTGTTATGCACACGTCCTAGGTAACAATTCTATTAGAAGAACTTGTTTTGTTTATTCAACTACCACATAAAAAAATTATATGTAGTGGTTGCTACATTAATACGTCTAGACTAAATATCGCTATGAAAGATCAAATCTTGTCATAGTCAACCTTTGAACATTGGCATGAACTCTTTCCCAATATGTCGACTATTTCATAGATGTGAAACATCCATGTATATTTCTTTATAGATCCAAACACAACTGTAAGGTCTTACACCTTTCCAGAGGGTCTTTCAAGTTCAAAGCTTGATTTCTTGTGTATGGAACTATCATGGATTTTATGGCTTCAAGCCATTGGACGGAGTTAGGACCCATCATCGCTTCTTTGCATGTAGTCCGTTCATTATTTTCAAATAATGATTCAACCCTCAAATCTTGGTATTTGAATTTTTACCCTACCTACTTGGTTCTATAGGAACATAGACCTCTGTAACCACAACCTTTGAGGCATGTGATCCATGAGCATTGTTGCTGCCTCCGGAACAATTTTCGAAGCTGCGCAACTTAGCACATATAGCTAAGGTTCGTTTAACCTTATCAAAGTTCTATTGTCATCCCACTTAACTTTTCAGGGAAAATTCCTTCTCAAATAAACTTGACATTCTAAGCGACAAACATTTTTATCTTCGGTGTTGTGGAGGAATACTCAACGATTATTCGGATAACATACAAAGACATGTTCATCCGACTTTGGTAATAAACATCTTACTTATGCATAGCATACCAATGTTTAAGAAAGGGTGATGGCGGCCCACACTTGTCGTGGAACGATTCGTTCGAAACCCCAAGAGCAAGGTATGAAGCAGCACAGCAGCAAGTTTCCCTCGGTAAGAAACCGAGGTAATCGAACCAGTAGGAGGAAGGAAACGCCACACAGGTGTTGTTGGCAACGTGGAGACCTACACAACACAAACTCAAGACTTTGCCCCAACGAATCAGTGAGGTTGTCAAGCTCACCGGTTTGCTATAACAAAGGATTAAACGTATGGTGTGGAAGGTAATGGTTTGCAGCAAGTAAACAAGTAATAGTGGAGGATGTATCAATGGTAAAGATTGGACCGGGGTCCATAGTTCACTAGAGGTGCTCTCCTTCGATAAACAACATGGCATGAAGGGTAAACAAATTACAACAGGGAAATTGACAAGAACTGAGCAAGGCATAACAATGAAATTACTAGTCAGAAAGATCCTATGAGATTCGATTGGGCAATACAACAAGATATATAGAGAGCCATCCAACTGCATCTATGCCAAGAATTCCACCTTTAGGTTATCATCCAAACCCCCTCCAGTGTTAAGTTGCAAGCAATAGACAACTGCTTTAAGCAAAGTGTGTAAGGTAAATAGTCCACATGTTCCATGAACAAGAGACCGTTGTTTTCTCCCTAGTAGCAACAACACATCTACAACCGAAGAGATTTCTGTCACTTCCCTTGGAAACTAGAGGCATGAACCCACTATCGAGCATAAATACCCCCTCTTGGAGTCACTAGCAACTACTTGGCCAAGATAGCTACTAACAACGGAGAGCATGCAAGATCACAAACAACATAGAAATGATAGAATCATAAAGACAAAACCATTAACCAATCTGACATAATAATCTCAACATCCATCGGATCCTCGCAAACACAACATGCATGATTACAAATAGATTAGATCTTGATCATGAATGGAGCTCACAAGATCTATACATGAAAGCGCAAAGGAGATACAACCATCTAGCTACTACATGGACCCATAGTCCAAGGTGGAACTACTCATGCATCATACAGAGAGAAGGCCTCCGGGATGATCTCCCCTCCGGTAGGGTGCTGGGAAGAGCCTCAGACCCCCCCGATCTAGGGAAGATGGTGGCGGCGGCTACAGATGGTTTCGTGGAATATTGATCGGGTCCTCAGTGTTTATGCATTGGGGGCTTCTTATAGGCGAAGGGGTAGGCTGAGGCGGCGGTTAGAGGGGGCAAACCCTACCTAGGCATGGGGTAGGGCCCACCCGCTCCTAGGGGGGGTTTAGCTGCCCTGGCACGCCTCCTCGTCTCCCCTTTGGTATTCTTGTTCCCCACGGAAACTAATTGACTTTGTCATTTGTCCCGTCCAATTTTGAGAATATTTCTTTACTAACTTTTCTGAAACCAAAAACAGCAGAAAATAGGCATTTGGCACTGTTGCAACTTCATAATAGGTTAGTACCAGAAAACATGTAAAAATCACCTCAAAGTGTAGACAAGTAAAGCAAAGTAGATACAAAACAAGCATGGAGCATCAAAAATTATAGATACGTTTCCGACGTATCAACATCCCCAAGTTTAACTCCTGCTCGTCCTCGAGTAGGTAAGTGATAAACAGAATAATTTTTAAGGTGAACATGCACCCTCACAATAAAGATCCAACCATTTGCAAGCATTGAAAGCTGGGATCAAAGAACTCTAAACATGTGCATGAAAGGATGGAGTTCTAACAATAGGACAAAGTAACATTGCATGCAACATGGCAAGGTACAAACAAAGATCATGAATAACATGCATTGAAAAATGTTTGTTTGTTTCACATACGGAAAACATAGCATAGTGGCAATCATCTTGTCCCTCATAGAGTAGCAAATAGATGCATAGGAAACCTTCAAAGTTCACAAGGGTGACTAGAAACAAATAGTATAACAACAAGTAATACCACAATATGCATCAATTAATAAGCTTTGGAACACTGCACATAGAATGACAACTATGCTCTCTTAATGGTGCCTAAAGGTAGAAGGTGGAGACTCAAATAATGGTGGAAGAAATGACATTTTGTAAAGGAAGCAGGGATTACAAGTTTCAAAAAGAGCTTCCAAAAATTATGGTACTTGTTAGCTTTCAGCCCTCATTTCCCCTATCATAAGCATCTTTAAGTGGTTAAGGTTAAAGTGGCAAAGATGGAGTATATGCTTAACGAAGTATAAGTTGGCAATCTCAAGTCCCTTGAATATGAGGGCCACACCTCATGCATACTCAACTTTGGATCCAGGCAAGTTCTTGTCATTGTAAGTATATGCATATCATTGAGAACCGCCAACGGGGTACCCCTTGCACATGGTACATGAGCTTTTCAGAACCAAAATTACAAGGCAAGTAGACAATGAGCATCTCAGCAATCTTTTTATTTACTATGTGCATAGGTTTTTATTAAGTATGCTTCATAGATAGCTCACTATGGTGATGCTGCAAGTTTCCACCATGATTAGGCATGGCTTCGGCTAGCGGCTCAGGCATTTCTCTAACACAGAATACAAACTCCATGGACATACAAGTTCCCTCTTTATTTCACACCCGTGACATCCATAGACAAAAGAGCATGATATCAACTGAGTACAAAGTACAAGTGCAATGTTGAAAATGTTCCCTGTGACAGCACGGTTCTGCTAATTCCAACTTATAAGTGCAAGCATATACAACAAAGTTGTCACAATGGTTCAAGTTTATTAGGGGCAAAGAATAAAGTGTGCCATCAAGTTCGTGAGGGCTTTAATCACTAAGTTTTCACATAATAAAATAGTTTTTAATTGGAAGATAGTTGAAAACAAGAATATACTTGGAATGGTGTAACACACAATGCATAGGAGTTTATACTGGACACTTTGGAATAACTTGGTTCCTTGGGAGTTGGAATCATGAGTAGAACTTACTCATACAAGTGGAGGCTACCAAAAGACTGGGAGCAACCAACTAAGAGAGCATAATGGCCATAATCATGTAGAGCAAGAAAGCATACTAATCAAGGCAAAGAGTGGTACTACAAGTCAAGGACTAAATGATCATAGAGGCTAATGGTGACTTGTCATATTCATAACATTGTGTAAGCATGTGCCAAGTCAACCCAAGCAAAGCATCAAAGGAAAATACCACAATACTATGCTTTTGCATGCTAAAACAACGCATAATTTCTTCAAGGCACACTAAGCAATCCCAATTGTTTGGAACAAGACATGCTACAGTAATAATCACTAAGAATAATGCTAAAACAACACCTAGCATGGCATTCTAAAGTCTAACTCTCAGTCAATGCAAGCTCATCTGGCACTTCAAGCAAGAACTTACTACTCCTTTCCAACACCAAGCAAACTTATTTGCAAAACAACATAGCGAGAACGGGGGTCCAAACTTACTTTATTCAAGCAAACTAAACAACTAAGAAAGGTAGACGAAAACTAAGACGCTCCAAGAACAACACAACTTGTGCATGAAACAATAAAAACGAAGTGTCTAGACAGACCTGAGCTTTTTATTGATGAAGAAGGGGATGCCTTGGGCATCCCCACGCTTTGACGCTTGTACCTCTTGGATATTTCTTGGGGTGACACCATGGTGGCATCCCCAAGATTGAGCTTTTGTCCATTCTTCATCTCATTACATCATTTTCTCTCTACACCTAAAATTTTTCCTTCGTACAAAACTTCACACAATCTTCATTAGCAACATTAGTTTATTCAAAAGATATTTAGGCCACTGGCAAAGCTTTGAATAGCAAGGATTTTCACTAAAAACACAAGCTACTGTATCAACTCCTTAAAAAATCTCAATTCACCTAAAGAGAACTCAAAAAGGAATCAATAAGAAGCAAATGCAAATAATGGCAGAAATCTGTCAAAATAGACCAGCAGGTAGAAACAGATTTTTTCAAACATCTTCTATTGCTCAAATCAAAACGTGTTGAACTAGCTAAAGTTATATAACATACTGGTAGATTTATTTGTAATTTTTGAGCTCAATCAGAGTTACAGAGACTCCTCACGAATTTTTTGGTGGAGGACAGAAATCTGTTTCGGGACAGCAACTCCACAAATCTTACTTCCCTCTCATTAGAGGTCATTCTTGGCACAAAAAGCAAATAAAAAGGATAAGGAGATGTCATTACTGAAGTAATAACTTCCAAGACTCAAGGAAACTCTTGGGTTATCTCCCGACAAGTACTTTTCTTTAACGCCTTTAAGTTAGGCACAAGAAGCAAGAAGAATCAAGTATTTTCAAATGAAGAATCATTAACATCAAATCTTGCTTCCAAAGGAGGAGCAAAAAGAAACTTATATCTCCTCATAGGTAAGTGTTCCATACCTTTCTTTAATGGAAATTGATATTTCATGGTGCCTTCTTTCATATCAATGATGGCGCCAATTGTTCTAAGAAAAGGTCTTCCCAAAGTAATAGGACAAGAAGCATTGTAATCAACATCCAAAACATAGAAATTCACAGGGACATAAGCATTATTAACTATAATGAGAATATCATTAATACTCCCCATGAATTTCTTCTTAGCATTATCATTGAGTGGGACATCCAAATAACAATCTTCTAATGGTGGCAAATCAAGCATTTCATAAATCTTCCTAGGCATAATAGAGATACTAGAACCAAGATCACATGAAGATTTGAGATCAAAGTCATTCACTTGCATATTAATAATGGGTTCCCAACTATCTTCTACTTTCCTAGGAATAGAAGCTTTGTGTTTTAGCTTCTCTTCCTTAATCTTACCAAGAGCATCTATAATGTGTTTGGTAAAGGAAACATGCATATCCCTAGCATCAGGACTTCTAGCAAGCTTTTGTAGGAACATAATCACTTCAGAAATATTGTAACCATCAATATCAAAGTCAAACTTAACATTACTAGTAGTAGGATCAATAGGCTTAGGCATAGTAGGAGGAGGAATAGGGACTACTTGTGGTTTAGTGGTGATGATGCACACACTATTGTTTCTATCAATTTTAGCTTACCTTTCCCACTTAGCATGAAGTTGAGCTAACAACCTAACATTTTCATCAATAGTAACTTGTATGGCATGAGCAGTTGCAAAGGTGTTTTCCATAGTTTTAGGTTTAGAAGCCATTTTATTAATCAAGGAAGACTGAGCTTCAGACAAAGAGGATATATTTTTCTCAGCACTCAAAATTTTTAATTGTAAACTAGGAATTTCTCTTTTCAAATGTTCAAGCTGATGACTAATGTTTTTCAAGATAATAGATTGCTCCTCCATAGTTTTATTGAAAATCATATTTTGCTCATATTGCATTTGCATAAAATTCTTAGTGGATCTCTCTACTTCTAGAATCCTTTCTTCTCTAGGCATTCTAGATCTACCATGATAAACATTTCCACTAGGAGGATAATGCCTATAATTGTTGTTATTACCAAAATTATTCCTATGGGAATTGTTGTTGAAATTATTGTTTCTAATGAAGTTCACATCAACTTGCTCTTCTTGAGCAACCAAAGAGGCTAAGGGAACACTATTAGGATCTAAAGGAGCTTTCCCATTAACAAGCATAGCCATAATAACATCAATCTTATCGCTCAAAGAGGAAGTTTCCTCAATAGAATTTACCTTCTTACTATCTGGAGCTCTCTGAACACGCGATTCAGAGTAGTTAAGCATCATATTGTCAAGGAGTCTTGTTGCAGTACCCAAGGTGAGGCCCATGAAAGTACCTCCATCAGTTGAATCCAGCAGGTTCCTAGAAGAGTAGTTCAAACCTGCATAAAAAGTCTGGATATCATCCAAGCAGTTAGTCCATGAGTGGGACAATTCTTAACCAAATTTTTCATTCTTTCCCAAGATTGAGCAACATGTTCATTATCAAGTTGTTTAAATTTCATAATGTCACTTCTCATAGCAATAATCTTAGCAGGAGGATATTATTTTCCAATAAAAGCATCTTTGCACTTAGTCCAAGAATCAATATTATTTTTAGGCAAAGAAAGCAACCAATCTTTTGCTTTTCCTCTCAAGGAGAAAGGAAAAATCTTGAGCTTAATAACATCTCCATCTACATCCTTATACTTTTGCATTTCACAGAGTTCAACAAAACTATTGAGATGGGCAGCAAGATCATCAGAACTAGCACCAGAAAATTGCTCTCTCATCACAAGATTCAACAAAGCAGGCTTAATTTCATAAAAGGTAGCATCAGGAGCAGATGGAGCAATAGTTGTGCTAAGGAAATCATTGTGGTTGGTGCTAGTGAAGTCACAGAACTTGGTGTTCTCAGCAGAGTTCATTTTGGCAAAGGTGGGCAAGCCAAAAACAGTAGGAGCAGCTAGAGTAGGAACTAATTTTTTTGTGTTTTTGAATAAAGAAAGTAAACCAAACTAGACTAATTTTTTGGGTTTTTTGAAAAGATGCAAACAAAACCAAGCAAAAGAAACAAATCAAACTAAAAACAAACTAAAGAAAAAGGAAGTGAAGGACTCCCCTTGTGAAGACGTCCTTGGCCTCCCCGGCAACGGTGCCAGAAAATAGCTTGATGACGCCCCACACTTGTCGTGGAACGCTTCATTGGAAACCCCAAGAGCAAGGTATGAAGTAGCACAGCAGCAAGTTTCCCTCAGTAAGAAACCGTGGTTATCGAACCAGTAGGAGGAAGGAAACATCACATAGGTGTTGCTGGCACCGTGGAGACCTACACAACAAAAACTCAAGACTGTGCCGCAACGAATCAGTGAGGTTGTCAAGCTCACCGGTTTGTTGTAACAAAAGATTAAACGTATGATGTGGAAGGTAATGGTTTGTAGAAAGTAAACAAGTAACAGTGGAGGATGTATCAATGGTAACGATTGGACCGGGGTCCATAGTTCACTAGAGGTGCTCTCCTTAGATAAACAACATGGCATGAAGGGTAAACAAATTACTGTAGGGCAATTGACAGGAACTGAGCAAGGCATAACAATGCAATTACTAGTCAGAAAGATCCTATGAGATTCGATTGGGCAATACAACTAGATACATAGACCGCCATCCAACTGCATCAATTACTAGAAGTCCACCTTCAGGTGATCATCCGACCCCCCTCCAGTATTAAGTTGCAAGCAACAGACAACTGCTTTAAGCAAAGTGTGTAAGGTAAACAGTCCACATGTTCCATGAATAAGAGACCGTTGTTTTCTCCCTAGTACCAAAAACACATCTACAACCGAAGAGATTTCTGTCACTTCCCTTGGAAAATAGAGGCATGAACCCACTATCGAGCATAAATACCCCCTCTTGGAGTCATTAGCAACTACTTGGCCAAGATAGCTACTAACAACGGAGAGCATGCAAGATCAGAAACAACACATACATGATTAAATCATAAAGACAAAACCATTAATCAAACCAACATAATAATCTCAATATCCATCGGATCCCCGCAAACACAACATGTATGATTACAAATAGATTAGATCTTGATCATGAACGGAGCTCACAAGATCTATACATGAAAGCACAAAGGAGGAGATACAACCATCTAGCTACTACATGGACCCATAGTCCAAGGTGGAACTACTCACGCATCATACCGGAGAGAAGGCCTCTGGTATGATCTCCCCTCCGGCAGGGTGCTGGGAAGAGCTTCAGACCCCTCGATCTAGGGAAGATGGTGGCGGCGGCTACAAACGGTTTCGTGGAATATTGATCGGGTCCTCAGGGTTTTTGCATCGGAGGCTTCTTATATGCGAAGGGGGAGGCTGAGGCGGCGGCCAGAGGGGGCAAACCCTACACTGGCACGAGGTAGGGCCCACCCGTGCCTACGGGGGTTTAGCCGCCCTGGCACGCCTCCTCGTCTCCCCTATGGTCTTCTTTTTCCCCACGGAAAGTAATTGACTTTGTCATTTGTCCCGTCCAATTCCGAGAATATTTCTTTACTAACTTATCTGAAACCAAAAACAGCAGAAAACAGGCATCTGGCACTGTTGAAACTTGTTAATAGGTTAGTACCATAAAACATGTAAAAATCACCTCAAAGTGTAGACAAGTAAAGCAAAGTAGATACAAAACAAGCATGGAGCATCAAAAATTATAGATACATTTCTGACTTATCAAAGGGAAACTTGGGTTTTCTCCCAAACCATAACTTCATATGGTGTCATTTCAACGGATCATGATGGAGCTCTTTTCAGTGAAAAGCGGTAGTATCTAAAGCTTTTAATCTTTAAAATGGAAGTTTTATGAATTACACCTTTGATCTTACCATGTCAAACAAGCTTTCATTGCATATCTTGATTATTCCATACTCATATGGTGTTTCGGGAAACGCAAATCCATGGAACGATTCCTCAAATCTTAGGTGTTATGCTAAACTTGTAACTCAAATATCTTCCTTTATGATCCTATCATAAATTCTTTATTTTCTTGTTACATTGATTTTGCACTTCATCTTGAAAGTCTTTGAACTTTTCAAATGTTTCACACTTCATCCTTATTAATTAAAATATTCATATATTCAGTCAAATTTTCGGAGAAAGCATATGAAGTTGAAATCCATCGCTCTCGACTACACGTAATGGACTTCATACATCAAATATGTACAAATTCCAATAATCTAGTCATTCGTTCCCTTTTGGCCTATGAACGGAGTTTTAATTATCTCTAGGAAATTTTCACAGGCGTCATTTGATCAAAGATCAAAAGACTCCAAAATTATATCAACATGGAGTTTCTTCATGTTTTATTTCCAGTATAATTTAAACGGCGATGTCACTTCCTAAGTGATCTTTCAATCAATTTGTCTTTCGACAGTTTTAGCAATAGTTTTATGGATGTGATTTCTCCAACAAGATTTGTAAATCGTCCATATTTTATGGATTACGACAATTATTTGAACAACCCTTTTGTTCTCATAATACCTGATCGCAATAACAATTATTGAAACAAATCTTGAAGGTAAGTTTTGATTTCAACGAGCAACACAATAACCCTTTATTTGTTCTCGATGAACATCATCACATATTCTTTTGCTAGTTACTTAGGCCATTGTAGTTCATGAATTGTGTTGTTTCGTATGACGATTCACACCAACAAATTCAGTAACCAATACTCAAGAACTACATTGTTTAACAAGCAAAGATTACAACCATAACATGTATATCCTCTATATACCTAAGCTGAACAATTCTACTCTTTTCTCTTCAGCCAAATATTTCTTAGATTTATTTTTTAGTATTTCTTTATCCTTTCAAAAGAATCTCTCAACATCAATAGTGGTTCCATACTTATGACACATAGTCCAAAACATGTATAGTTAAATACCAATGTCTTTGGACTTGCACTTTGAAGTAGATCACCATCATCAAATGTTGGTGTTCTTTAAAATTCCATTCTTTGGTAATCTTTTAGTGTAGTAAACATTTTACCTACATCAAATATTCATCCTTATCATGGAACTGTTCATGATCAAGCTACTTTAGCTTATAACAGTGAATTGTGAGTATAATGTTGCTCTCCAAAACCTTTTGGAGGATTAGGACGACCATCATTCCAAACCTTTTGCAAATTCCCATCAAATATGAGAACATGAATTTTTCCATATTATACTCCATCATGTTCCAACCAATACTTTGTTTAAGATATCGCAATATCCTCCACATATGATGGTGTCCGAAACAATTCTTTCAGCTCCTAGATAACCTTGATATTAAAACAATCTTTTGAATATCAATAATCATGGAGATAAACCTGATACTTATTTACTAACACTAGAATTGTTACTCTTTATTTAATACCAATTATTAAACTTCACGGAGTAACCGGAACTTACTGAAATTTTGGAATAGGACTTTTAAACTTTAGATCAACACTTCAAAACAATATGATACCAGTTCGTCAAGTAACTATCCATAATTCTATAGTTCTATTATCTCAATTATAACTAAGCGCAAGGTGGTAAACGGGTGCCAATTACTACAACAACTATGAAAATTCACTTTTATTTAATTTATCATAAATAGTGTTCAACTTTTAATCATATTGTTGTTGAAATCCCACTCAAAACAATATCCATCACATTGTTTTAGTGATTACATGAACCAAATCTACTCAACAACTCGGATCATCACGTGACATGATGTAGTTTCGAAGGCGAACAATCATCATGTTCATCATATCATCAATATGATTCATGCTTTACCTTTTGGTATTTCGTGTTCCGAGACCATGTCTGTACATGCTAGGCTCGTCAAGATGTAACCTTAGTTTCCGCATGAGAAAATCTGGCTTGCTCCCGTTGTATATACTCGCAGAATCTAACACACCTGATCATCACGTGGTGCTTCAAAACAACGAGCTTTGGCAACGGTGCCTACTAAGGATGAAAACTTTATAACTTGATATTTTGTGAGAGGGATCATCTTATAATGCTACCATCGTGATCTAAGGAATACAAGATGCATAAAAGGATTAACATCACATGCAATTCATAATGTGGGATATAATATGGCCTTTCTTCTTGTGCTTCTGATCTCCATATTCAAGCACGCATATGATGTCCATCATCACCGGCGTGGCGTCAAGGTCAATGGCACCGCTCCGTGGTTTGGGGCTTCCAATAAGTGTCGTTCTAACTTACAAACAAGAACCACAACGTTGATACTAGTATTGTCAATCACCTGTTGCAAATTGAATCTTCACTACGTTGGGAGAAACAGGCACCCGCAAAGCCACTTATGCAATACAAGTTGCATGTCAAGCGTCGAGCAAGTCTCATGAACAATGTCATGTAAGGTTAGCCCGGGCCACTTCATCCCACCATCCTGCAAGATGCAAAGTACACAAGAAGCAATCGACAACAAAAGCATCAATGCCCACAATGACCAGTGTGTTCTACTCGTGCATAAGATATACATATAGACACGGCTCTGATACCGCTGTAGGGCTTCGTAGCATGGAAAACAAAAAAAATCTACTACATGAACACAAACAAGCCAAGATCTGTCTACTAGATTCTATCAACGAGTCAATTAGAGTAATCATCCTTGAAGATTCCAAAGCGGTTAAAGAGAGTAGATTATCGCGGGTGATGTATTCGTACACTTGTTGATCTCAAGATCGTGTAGACGATCCTTCCAGCGCTGCGTTCCGGCAGCGCTTCCGCGGTCGGTCACACGTTGGGACTCGATGAAGACCTTCCTCTCCCTTGTTCCAGCAGGCAGTGGAGGTTGTAGTTCTCCCCTCGCGATTCCGGCAGTACGACGACGTGGTGTCGGAAGTAGAGGGAAGATCCTATAGGGCTTCGCCAAAGTCGAAGCAGGTTATGGTGGAGAATTAGGGTTTCTGGCGATCTAGGATTTAGAGGGTCGGAGAGGAGGAGGTGGAGTCGGTGGCGGCGGCGACAAACCGGCGGCGGCGCGGGCGCGGTGTGGGGAGGGGCTGGTGTTGTGTGTCTCTTGGGGAACCCCCTCCCCTCTATTTATGAGAGGGGCATCTTGGGAGAGGGGAGTTTGAATCCTTCCCCAAGTCCCTCTCCTAGTTGGCTTGCGGTGGAGGGAAAGAAGGATTCTTTTCTTCCTCCACCAGGATACATTGTCCCAGTTTGACTTTTCAAACTTGCCATTTGACTTCCAATTTGGACCTTAATTTATTTCTTGCAAATGCCCAACCAAGTGACCTAGGACATGATTCAATCATTCCACTTATCCATGACACATTCATGTACCCTTCCCCTTCTGGTCCGATGAACCTTCTAGACCCTTCTAGAACCTCTCTGATGAAAACATCGGAATCATTCCCGAACTTCGGAATTGGACTTTCCTTATATGAATCTTATTTGCTGGACCATTCCAGATCTCCTTGTGATATACCAGATCCCATCCTAGACTCCGAAACAACATTCGGTCTCCCTACTTACATTCCATATCTACTAAACAACATTGAATCCTTAAGTGTGTCTCCCTAAGGTTCGTGAATTACGCGGACATGACCGAGACACTTCTCCGATCAATAACCAGTAGAGGAATCTGGTAATTCATATGGCTCCCACATATTTCTACGATTACTTTGCGATCGAATGAACGACTTACATACGATACCAATTTCCCTTTGTCTCACGATAGTTTACTTATCCGAGGTCTGATCGTCAGTATCTCTGCATACCTAGTTCAACCTCGTCACTGATAATTACTCTTTTATCGTTCACGTCATATGTGATCCCTTGTGAGCCAGTCACATGCTTGGAAGCTAATTGGATGAAATTCCACCGAGAGGGCCTAGAGTGCCTCAACACATACTTTCCGAACACTCAATGCCACCTTTATAGCCACCTAGTTACAGTGTGGTGTTTGATGTCATCAAAGCATCCATCCGGTGATGGTGATTAGCATGATCTCATGGTCGAAGTAATTAGGTTACTATGTATCAGATAGCTTATAGCAAACGAACTATTGAAATGACTTGATCTTTATGCTATGCTTATCTATAGGAGTATGTCCATCACACCATTCTCCTAATGTTATGATATTTTTGTTAATAATATCTCAATGTTCATGATCAGGAAACCATGATCATATATTAACCAACAAGCTAGTTTAAGATGAGGCTTTACTATGGACTCTTTTATGTTTACAAATCACACAAGTATTAATGTTTCCGGTTAATACAATTATAGCATGTTATGTAAACATTTATCATAAGCATGAAGATATGATAATAACCTCTTTATTATTGCCTCTTGGGCATATCTCCATCTACAGAAGAGAACGAGGTGCAGCCCGACCTCGAAGTTTAGCAGCATGACGTTGATGTCCCCAGCGATGACGAAGATTTCACCGACACCCACCTGCAAGAGCCACCGCGATAGAGTAAGGAGAAGGAAGAGGGATCAGGCAATGAAACACATATCTGGTTACGAAAGGAGGCGTGGGGGACCAGATCGGGGAGGATATATGCCTAGCCAACGGTGAGGAGGGGCAGCAGCGTGCCTCGATCTGGATGGGGTTAAGGAGGCCGACAGATGATTGACCGACGATGCAGTTCGGTGACGCTCGCCCTCCTCCATGAAGACGGCGCCATCTCCCCGCTGCTCCTCCATGATGACGAATGCGCCTTCCCGCTACTCCTCCTCTCCATGAGGGCAGCAAACTAGGGTTCTCCAAGGCTGCGCCAGTGGGAGGCGGAGCTGGTAGAGGGTGGATCGGCTAGAGAAGAGAATCGGCGGCGGGAGAGGGTGGGAAGGAAGAGCGGCGCGAGGGCAGGCGGTCTGGAGTTGGTGGGCTTAGGGTTTGTGGGGCTGTGGGCGCGGCGGGGAGTGTGTTGTGCTTCTTTGGGTGAGCCACATGGAGTTGTATTGGGAATGAACGTTCCAGGTCAGGCCGATAAGGCTGATCTGTGAAAGGCTGTTTGGTGTGTTTTGATTGGTTGGTTCACAAAACACCTTATTTTTTCACTCGGAAAAGAAAAAATATTTTTTTTGTGCAACGAAAATGAAAAGTTTCAGCGATAACATTGTTTTTCATTCCAAGATGCACTTGTGAGTAGAATATTCTCATGTAATCTCGAAAAAACCTTCTCAGAAATGAATTATCATGTCTGAGGTTTCATGGCTTTCGGGCCAAACAACCAATGTTCTGGCTAGAATCACGGCATAGTTTATGATAGTGTTCTCATATTGTGCACACATATGTATCATGGAATGGCGAACAATGTTTCAGGAGGAAGTTTTCCTTTTCATCGCACGGAAAAACCATTTTCCATTTCCCGAGAGCCAAAAACGGACCGTTTTGCGAAGCAACCACCAAATGAAAGTTTCAAATTGCTACCATCCCATTTTTCAAAAATAATAGTCCACATTACATGCACAAATGTCCCAACCGGGGTATCTCAAACCTTTCCGTCCATCTCTGGCGAAAAAGACAAATTCCTGCCGAATCAGTAGGAAGTGGGTCCGATTTGAACTACAGGTACATTATCCGATGCCCATGATTTTTTTAAAAAATGTTTTTAGACTCACAATATGCTATTTATTCAGGGATCCAATGGAATTTTAGCAAGGATCATCCCCTATCTAAGAACCTTAATGCCTGCTGTTTTGACCATAGTTTGAAACGGGCATAAAAAATTCAAAAACCGTCCGATCAATTAGAATTCATCGCGTGGAGTCTTATTATGTGACATAGTTTTAATTAAAAATACGAAACTTGGTAAATTGCAAGTGTCTCGAAAAAACCTTCTCAGAAATGACCTACCATGTCTGAGGTTTCATGGTTTTCGGGTCAAACGACCAATATTATGGCTAGAATCACGGTATACACTACAAGAAAATATGTTTACTTGTGACCTTCTCATAGTGACGGGAAATAAAATCGTCAAGATCTATGACGATTTCGCACAAGATGGTTCTAGACCGTCTAGAGAGGTCAAAACCCTATAGAATTACGACGATTTGTATCAAATCGTCGTAATTTCTTCATAAAAAATCGTCATAACTACATGACACGACTGAGAGACTTATTTGTAGCCAATTATTCTGTCAATGTTTGATGTCTGATTCAAAATTCATTTAAATGACTAAAAGACGACATTAGCAATTCCGCTTATCACATCTATGTGTCAATGTTTGATGGAATTTCCAAGAATAAATAGGAGCGGAGGTTTGAACCCGCAACCTCCTAGACTCCATACTCCCTAGCGTTGTAACCACTACACCAAAGGTTCTTCTGTGTTAAATTCACGTGCTGCCAATACTTAACCCTCTTCGCTGCTGGGCCTGCGTCCCGGTGAGCCAGGTTATTCATGCATTGTTGTTGGACCTATTCCTTGTTATTTTTTAACTCACCACGTTGTTGCACCTGCTGCAACTAATGGGCCAACGTTCCATCAGCAAATAGCGATCTGAATTTACCGTTAATTGGGCTGATTCATTAGAGTTTGAGCCCCAAAATTAGAGGGAGCTTTTTTTATTTGGAATGTCTAAAAAATAAATTATCCATTAATTTTGTGTATCACCTCAAATTGAGATGATTCTAGAATCGATTTGGTAATCTTGAAAATATGTATGACTTTTATGTTGGCAAATATTTTGAAGGTTTTCCAATTTTTTTGAAGTACTTACACTCAAATTGCCCTCAAAACGGCGGGCACGAAGTTTCTTAACTACGGGCGGTACCTTGCGAAACCATGATTGGATCTATGATAAAATAGCATATTATGAACCTAAAAATGATTTTTCCAAAAAATGAGGCGCATCAAATCATGTACATGTAGTTCAAATCGGTCCTACATCCTACCTATTCGGACAGGTCTTTAATTATTTAGGCCCGTTTCAAACTATGGTCAAAATGTCGAGCATGAATGTTCTTAGCAAGGGAGCCTCGCTAAACTTGCATTGGATGTCTGAACAAACATGATATTGTGATTCTAAACATGTAATGTGGCGTATTATTTTTATAAAATGTGGTGGTACCATTATAAAACTGGAATTTGGTGGTTGCTGCATAAAACGCCCTGATTCTAACCATATGTTTCACCCGGAAGCCACGAAACTTCAGAAATAATAGGTCATTTATTAGAATCTTTTTTCGAGATGCAATCAATTTACCAAGTTTGATATTTTTCCTTGGAACTATGTCACATAACATGACTCCACGCGAAGGTTTCACATAGTTCGGACCGTTTTTGAATTTTTTATGCCCGTTTCAAACTATGGTCAAAATGGCAGACACGAAGGTTCTTAGCTAGGGGCTGAGCCTCGCTAATCATGTATTCAATCTCTGACGAAACATTATATTGTGAGTCTAAAAATTATTTTTTCCATAAATCATGAGCATCGGATGATGTACCTGTAGTTCAAACCGGACCCACTTCCTATCGATTCGGCAGGAATTTGTATTTTTTACCAGGGGTGAACTAAAAGGCTTGAGATACCCCGGTTGGGACATTGCCCATGTAAGGTGGTCTAATATTTTTATGAAATGTGGTGGTACCATTCTAGAACTGTCATTTGGTGTTTGCTTCACAAAACACCCAGTTTTTTGCGCTTAGAAAATGGAAAATGGATTTTTCATGCGTCGAAAAGGAAAACTTTCTCCTACAGCATCGTTCTTCATCCCAAGATGCACACGCATGCACAATACCGCAAATTATCACAAACTATTCCATGATTCTAACCATAACATTAGTCGTTTCACCCGGAAGCCACGAAACTTCGGAAATGATAGGTCATTTATGAGAAGCTTTTTTCGAGATGCAATCAATTTACCAAGTTTGATATTTTTCCTTGGAACTATGTCACATAACATGACGCCACGCGAAGGTTTCACATAGTTCTGTCACATAACCTCCGCTACCTGCTGGAATAAGGGAGAGGAAGGTCTTCGTCGAGTACCGAACGTCTGACCGACTGCGGAAGCGCTGCCGGAACGCAGCGCCGGAAGGATCGTCTACGCGATCTTGAGATCGGCAAGAGTACGACTACATCACCCACGAGAATCCGCTCTCGTTAAACACTTTGAAATCTTCGAGGGTGAGTTATTCCATCGACTCGTTTCTACAATCTAGTAGATAGATCTTGGCTTCTATGTTTGTATGCGATAGAAATTTTTTGTTTTCCATGCTGCGAACCCCAACAGTGGTATCAGAGCCGTGTCTATATGTAGATCTATTGCACGAGTAGAACACAATGGTCATTGTGGGCGGTGGTTCTTTTATTATCAATTGCTTCTTGTGTACTTTGCATCTTGCGGTATGATGGGATGAAGCGGCCCGGGCTAACCTTACATGACATCGTTCATGAGACTTGCTCCACTCTCAACATGCAACTTGTATTGCATAAGTGGCTTTGCGGGTGTCTGTCTCTCCCATTATAGTATAGATCCAATTTACAATGGGCACTTGATAGTTCAAACATCAAAGTTGTGGTTCTTGTTCGTAAGTTAGATCGACACTTATTGAAAGCCCCAAACCACGTAAAACATGCAAAGAAATTAGAGGCGTCTAACTTTGTTTTGCAGAGGTGTGCTGTGATGTGATATGGCCATGATTGTTATTATATTTGATGTATGCAATGTTCCTTATTGTAAGTTGGCAACCAGCAGTAGCCATATGGTTGTCTTTAATTTCTGTTAAGACCCGCGTGTCTATTCAAAGTAGTTGTAATAGTTGAAGCTGGTGGACGACAACCATGGAGCAGCGTCATTGACCTTGATGCGATGCCGGTGATGATGGAGATCATGTTCGTGCTTGAAGATGGAGATCGGAAGCACAAAGAAGAAAGGCCATATCATATCACATATTATGAATTGCATGTGATGTTAATCCTTTATGCATCTTGTATTTCTTATTTAACGACGTTAGCATTATAAGATGATCCCTCATGCACATAAATTTCAAGTTCTAAAGTGTTCATCCTTAGTGAGCACCGTTGCTAAAGCTTGTTGTTTCGAAGCACCACGTGATGATCGGGTGTGTTAGATTCTACAAGTGTATACAACGTGAGCAAGCCAGATTTGCTCATGCGGAAGCTAAGGTTTGATCTTGACGAGCCTAGCATGTACAGCAATGGTCTCGGAACACGGATCGCCGAAAGGTAAAGCATGAATCATATAGTAGATATGATGAACATGTTGATTGTTCGCCATTGAAACTATATCAACTCTCGTGATGATCGGTGTTGATGTGGTGGATATGGTTAGTGTGATCACTAAAACAATGTGAGGGATATTGTTTTGAGTGGGAGTTCACCTAGATTAATTTAACTATTAATTAGAACTCAATTTGTCATAAACTTAGTCTAAACTATTGCAAATATGTTGTAGATCAATGGCGGCCCCTACCATCAATTTTAATGCGTTCGTAGAGAAAGAAAAGTTGAAAAACAATGGAAGCAACTTCGCGGATTGGTTCAGCAATTTGAGGATTGTCCTCAATGCTGGTAATTTGACCTATGTGCTGGATGCACTGCTGGGTGACCCGCCTGCAGCTGATGCTACCGATGAAGTAAAGAATGTTTACCTCGCTCGGAAGAATCAGTACTCCACAGTTCAGTGTGCTATCTTGTATGGTTTGGAATCAGAGCTTCAGAAAAGGTTTAAGAATTCAGACCCACATGATATTGTCCGTGAACTCAAATTGATCTTTGAGACTCACGCGGCAGTTGAGAGCTATGAGGCTTCTGAAAAGTTCTTTAACTGCAAGATGGAAGAGGGCAGCTCCATCAGTGAGCATGTGCTTAAGATGTCTGGGCACGCAAACAAACTTCAAAGCTTGGGTATAGTGATTCCTAATGCTTTGGGGATTTACCGTGTCCTCCAATCACTACCACCAATTTACAAGAACTTCGTGATGAACTACAATATGCAAAGCATGAACAAGCAGTTGCCAGAACTCTTTTCCATGTTAAAATCTATAGAAGTGGAGATCAAGAAAAAGCACCAAGTGTTGATGGTTAATAATACCACCAAGTTCAAGAAAGGCAAGTCTAAGAAAAAGGGACACTTCAAGAAGGGTGGTAAGAAAGTTACCGCACCGACGAAGAAGACCAAGGCTGGACCTAAGCCTGATACTGAGTGCTTTTACTACAAGGGAGAAGGTCACTGGAAGCGTAATTTCCCAAAGTACTTGGCGGATTTGAAGAATGGCAACATCAAGAATGAAGGTATATCCGATATACATGTTATTGATGTGTATCTCACTAGTACTCGTAGTAGTGCCTGGGTATTTGATACTGGTTCGGTTGCTCATATTGTAACTCGAAACAGGTGCTGCGGAATAGACGGAAGCTAGTGAAGACCGAGGTGACGATGCGCGTGGGAAATGCATCAAAGGTTGACGTGATCGCGGTCGGCACGCTACCTCTTCATCGTGTATTAGTTTTATACTTAAATAATTGTTATTTGGTGCCTGCGTTAAGCATGAACGTTATATCGGGATCTTTTTTATTGCGAGACGGTTACTTGTTTAAGTCTGAGAATAATGGTTGTTCGATTTATATGAGTAATATGTTTTATGCACATGCACCTTTGATAGATGGTTGAAATCGAGCGATAACTCGACCTATATGTGGCACTGTCGTCTTGGTCACATTGGAGTGAAGCGTATGAAGAAACTCCATTCCGATGGACTTCTTGAAACACTTGATTTTGAATCACTTGAAATATGCGAAGCATGTCTGATGGGAAAAATGACTAAGACTCCATTTTCTGGTATGATGGAGCGAGCTACGGACTTATTGGAAATCATACATACCGATGTGTGTGGTGCAATGAGTGTAGCATCGCGCGGTGGTTATCGTTATGTTATTACCTTCACAGATGACTTGAGTAGATATGGGTATATCTATTTCATGAAACATATGTCCGAAACTTTCGAGAAGTTTAAGGAATTTCAAAGTGAGGTGGAGAATCAACGTAACAAGAAGATTAAATTTCTATGATCTGATCGTGGAGGTGAATATATAAGTTACGAGTTTGGCGAGCATTTGAAGAAATGCGGAATACTTTCACAATTGACACCGCCGGGAACACCACAGCGTAATGGTGTGTCCGAACATCGTAATCGAACTCTCTTAGATATGGTTCGTTCTATGATGTCACTTTCAGATTTACCGCTATCATTTTGGGGTTATGCATTAGAAACAGCCGCATTCACTTTAAATAGGTCACCATCTAAATCCGTTGAAACGACACTGAATGAATTATGGTTTGGGAAGAAAACTAAATTGTCGTTTCTTAAAGTTTGGGGTTGCAAAGGCTATGTAAAGAAGTTACAGCCGGACAAGCTTGAACCCAAAGCGGAAAAATGCGTCTTCATAGGATACCCAAAGGAAACTATTGGGTATACCTTCTATCATAGATCCGAAGGCAAAATCTTCGTTGCCAAGAATGGATCCTTTCTAGAGAAGGAATTTCTCTCGAAAGAAGTGACTGGAAGGAAAGTAGAACTCGACGAGGCTCTCGAACTTGCGAGTAGCGCAGCACCGGAAGAAGTTCCTGTGGTACCTGCACCAATAAGATAGGAAGCTAATGATGATGATCATGAAACTTCGGTTGTAGTTGCTATAGAGCCTCGCAGGTCAACGAGAACTCGTACCACTCCTGATTGGTATGATCCCGTTATGAGTATCATGTTGGTGGACAACACCGATGACCCTGCGACGTATGAGGAAGCGATGATGAGCCCATATTCCAATAAATGGCAAGAAGCCATGAAATACGAGATTGGATCCATGTACAAAAACCAAGTATGGACTTTGGTGGACTTACCGGATGGCCGGAAGGCTGTCAAGAATAAATGGATTTTCAAGAAGAAAACAGATGCTAATGGTAATGTTACTGTCTATAAAGCTTGACTTGTCGCAAAAGGGTTTCAACAAATTCAAGGAGTTGACTACGATGAGACTTTCTCACCTATAGCGAAGCTAAAGTCTGTGAGGATTATGTTAGCAATCACTACATATTATGATTATGACATATGGCAGATGGATGTCAAAACGGCATTCCTCAATGAAGACATTGATGAAGAGTTGTATATGATGCAACCCAAAGGTTTTGTCGATCCTAAGGATGCTAACAAGGTATGCAAACTTCAACGGTCCATTTATGGATTGAAGCAAGCATCCCGAAGTTGGAATCAACATTTTGATAAAGTAATCAAAAGTTCTGGTTTTATACAAACTTATGGAGAAGCTTGTATTTACAAGAAAGTGAGTGGGAGCTCTGTAGCATTCTTAATACTATATGTGGATGACATATTGTTGATTGGGAATGATGTAGACCTTCTTAATAGTGTCAAGGAATATTTGAATATAGTTTTTCAATAAAAGATCTTGGCGAAGCAGCTTACATATTGGGCATAAAGATTTATATAGATAGATCGAGACGTCTAATATCATTGTCACAAAGTACATATTTGGACAAAGTTCTAAAGAGGTTTCGAATGGAAGATAGCAAGAAAGGGTTCTTGCCCATGTTGCCCAATACGACGTTGAGTAAAACTCAAAGTCCAACAACGGCAGAAGATAGAGAAAGGATGAGTAAGACTCCCTATGCCTGAGCCATAGGATCTCTAATGTATGGCATGCTATGTACTAGACCCGACATTGCATATGCTGTTAGTTTGACTAGAAGATATCAAAGTGATCTAGGAGTGGATCATTAGACAGCGGTCAAAAACATCCTTAAGTACTTAAGAAGAACTAAGGATATGGATCTTTCTTATGGAGGTGATGAACATTTCGTTGTTAATGGTTACACCGATGCTTGTTGGAACACCGATCCGGATGATTCTAAATAACAATCTGGATACGTATTTACTTTGAATGGAGCAGCAGTTAGCTGGAGGAGTGCAAAGCAAAGCGTTGTGGCGAGATCTTCAACTGAATCGGAATACATGGCTGCTTCGGAGGCTTCACAAGAAGCGATAAGGATGAAAGAGTTCATTACAGAGCTCGGTGTGGTTCCAAGTGCGCTGGACCCAATGTCTATCTACTATGATAACATGGGCGCCATATCCAATGCGCAAGAACCAAGGTCACACAAGAAGCTGAGGCATATCAAGCTACGTTTTCACGCTATTCGAGAATATGTCCAAGATGGTGACATAAAGATTTGCAAAGTACACACATATCTGAATGTGGCGGATCCGTTGACTAAACCTCTCCCGAGGGAAAAACATGACCAACACCAAACTGCCATGGGTGTTCGGTATATTACCATGTAATCTAGATTAGTTGACTCTAGTGCACGTGGGAGACTGTTGCAGATATGCCCTAGAGGCAATAATACATGTAATTATTATTATATCTTTGTGTTTATGATAAATGTTTACATTCATGCTATAATAGTATTAACAAGGAAACATTAATACTTGTGTGATTTGTAAACTAAATTAGAGTCCTTAGTAAAGCCTCTTTATAATACTAGCTTGTTGGTTAATAAATGATTGTGGTTTCCCTATCATGAACATTGAGATGTTATTAACAACAAGATCATATCGTTAGGAGAATGATATGATGGACATACTCCTATAGATAAGCGTAGCATAAAGATACAATCATTTTTAGTAGTTCAATTGTATATGCTTTCTGATTCATAATAACCTAATTCCTTCGACCATGAGATCATGCTTATCACCATCACCGGAAGGATGCTTGGATGACATCAAACACCACACCGTAACTGGGTGGCTATAAAGGTGGCATTGAGTGTTCGGAAAGTATTGGTTGAGACACATGGATCAAGAGTGGGATTTGTCCATCCATATGACGGATAGATATACTCTGGGCCCTCTCGGTGGAATGTCATCCAATTAGCTTGCAAGCATGTGACTGGCTCACAAGGGATCACATATCACGGGAACGAGAAAAGAGTACTTATCAGTAACGAGGTTTGAACTAGGTATGCAGAGATACCGATGATCAAAACCTCGAATAAGTAAACTATTGTGAGACAAAGGGAAATTGGTATCGTATGTAAGTGGTTCATTCGATCGCAAATTAATCGTAGAAATATGTGGGAGCCATATGAATTTACAGATTCCTCTATTGGTTATAGTTCGGAGAAGTGTCTTGATCATGTCCGCATAATTCATGAACCGTAGAGAGACACACTTAAGGATTCGACGTTGTTGAGTAGTTATGGAATGATGAGTAAGAGACCGAATGTTGTTCGGAGTCTCGGATGGGATCCGGGATATCACAAGGAGATCCGGAATGGTCCGGAGAATAAGATTCATGTAAGGAAAGTCCTGATTCGGGGTTGGAGAATGGTTCCGGTGTTTTCATCGGGAATGTTCTAGAAGGTTCCGGAATGTCCGGCACTTCGGAGGGGAAGGGTACATGAATGTGTCATAACAAGTTGGAATGGTTGCATCATGTACTAGGTGTCATCGCTGAACAAAATAAAGGGATAAATCAAATCCTAGTTTGAAAAAGTCAAACACCAATTTGAAAAGTCAAACGACTATTTTGTTTGGTGGAGGGAGAGTAGGAAACCTACTTGGGGAGGAAGTCCCTCTCCCTCCACCGCCGGCCTTGGAAGCCGAGTTGGGGAGGGAATCCCCTCCCCCTGGCCGCCTCCATACACCTATATAAGGAGGGGCAGGGCTGCCCCTCCAAGCACACGACTTGCACCGCGCAAACCCTAGCTCCAAGCCGCTGGCGCCGCCACCTCCTGCTGCCGCCGCCTAGGGAAAACCCTAGCCGCCGACTTGGGCTTCCCCAAGCCCTAGCCGCTGGCCTAGCCCCCTCTCCTTGGTGTGTCTAAAACCTAGATCACCGAGGGCTCTCTCATAGTCCACCATACTCGCTCCGGCTTAAGGCGAACCCCTGCGAGATATCCCCTCTACTTCCGGTACCACGCCGTCGTGCTGCCGGAATCGCGAGGAGAGTCCTATAACCTCCGCTGCCTGCTGGAACAAGGGAGAGGAAGGTCTTCATCGAGTACCGAACGTGTGACCGACTACGGAAGCGCTGCCGGAACGCAGCGCCGGAAGGATTGGCTACGCGATATTGAGATCGGCAAGAGTACGACTACATCACCCACGAGAATCCGCTCTCGTTAAACACTTTGGAATCTTAGAGGGTGAGTTATTCCATCGACTCGTTGCTACAATCTAGTAGATAGATCTTGGCTTGTTTGTTTGTATGCGATAGAATTTTTTTGTTTTCCATGCTACGAACCCCAACTGTAGTATCCTTCTTCCTCCTCGTATCCTTGGTCGGTACTAGCGTCTATGAATAAATATGAGGTACACAATCAACAAACGATACTTAACTACTTTCAATCATCACACACAAGTGTTCTATAGATGATCTAGCATCATCACTAAACATTCAAGATTAAAGCACTTGCATTATTTATTTATTTTTAGAAAAGTAATTTCTACTCATTGAAAAACTACTTAAGATTTAATATTCTCCAAACCAAACATGGGATCATGTTGACACATGTCATCACCACATATTTCAGTACATGGGAATGTGATTTAAAGTGGTGTCACAATTTAATAAGGTTTAACCTTTTATTTCAATTAAATAAAGTGACTAGAAATTTCTATGTGGCATTCTTTTATTACTTGCACATTATTTCTGTAAGTAAACCCATATGTTTTTATATATTCTGAAAGGTACGATCAAATTTGATTTTTGAGAGTTGTAATCAACTCAAAAGCTATTGTGGTTTAAATTTGAAAAATGTTTGAATATAGAAAAGCTTCTGCCTTGTTATTTTTACCAAGGTTGATCTGTATATTCAAATGATTTCAATACAACGGGATTGGATTAAGCATTTCAATATCTTTCGAACAAAATTGGTTTTATTCCATTTGGTTCACTGAATCGAGCTGGGTTGATTTTTGAAACGAGGTACAGAACTGAGTTTGAATCTAAATAGAAAAATCTAAATTCAAACGAGTGGGCTGCGCGGGAAAGGTTAACGGTCCGGCCTAGTGTCACTCCGCGACGCGGGGCATGACTGACAGGGCGGGTCTACTGGTCAACGACTCTTAACACGCGAAGCGGTACGGGGCGATGCGGTGCGTTGGATTAGAATGAAGATCGACGGCTGAGGGTCGTTGTTGACGACGAACTAGTCACCGGCGAGCTCGAACACTAGTGGCTCAGTGGGGGTCGTCGGGGGCTCACCGGGGCTCAGGCGAAGGTTGGCGATGCGGGCGAATGATGAAGTCGACGACGACGAACTCATGGGTGGTCGCGGCAGCTCCTGGGGTGGACGAAATCGACGGCGCCCTTCTTCTCTAGAGGCGGCCTGCTCCAGTGCAATTCCGGCGATGCGCTGCTCGCCTTGCTCTGGCTATGGGTTGGAACGATCAGTGAGGTGAGGGGAGTGAAATGGTGTGCTTCAATCGGCTTGGGGTGGCCTACTTTTATAGGCTCGACGGTGAGACCGAGAGGGATGGGCAGGCGACGGTGGAGACACGGCTATGGGTTGCTAGAGGCATGTCCGAGGGTGGCGATCGATCGGTAGTCTCCTAGCGATGATCTAAGGTTTGAATGCGCTTGTAGGGGCGGTGGCAAACGGTCGGGAACGCGTGATGCTCTGCGAGGCAGAGGCAGCGAACTCTGCGGCGAGTGGTGGCTACGGGGTACGGGCGGTGAAATGGGCATGTCTGGCGGTCTCCTGGGATGGTGGGGTGCATGCTGGAGGGCAGCGAGGGCTCGAGGTGGTCGGGTTGCGTGGGAACGGCGCGTGCTCTGCGGTGCGCTTCGGCATGGTCGATAGAGGCGCGGGCGCGGCGTTCCTAGCGGTTTTGGTTGATGTCTGCGAGGCATGGCAGGTCGAGAGAGGGCGGTGAAGCATGGGCTACCTATCAGACAAGGTTGGCACGGCTAGTTCTTCTCCTAGCTTGCTGTCCACACTGGGGTGACATGGGTGCTCTCGGGCTGTTCACCATTGATGACATTGGCGAGTTTACAGTGGGGCTATAGCTTAGTTAAGTTTTCTAGATGATCTAGTGAGGTTGCTGTGAGCTAGAGAGGGAACCAGTTAGGCCCAAAACACTGCTCAACATAGTGTTTTGATTTGGTTTGATTTGTATCTGCAAGCTGTTTGATGAAATGGCCGCATGAATTCAAGTTTTGAATTTTGAAATTATTTTTTGTGGGTGTGCTAGGCATGTGCTGGTGATACTGTGGATGCTTGGGTTTTGAAAATTGAGTTTGTTTGAGTGGTTTTTGAAAAAGTCGGATCTTCCCATATGAAATATATTCAATTTTAAACTATCATTTAAACTATGCATTTAAATGTTTTTGGATGATCACAAAGTGGGCCTTGGTACCTTGTTATGAGTACTATCAAGGGGTGCAAAGATCCATACATGTTTCTGTTAAGTTCTGAAAGTTAGAGATAGCCAAAGTAGGCATGGGAGTTCAATTGGCCAAAGTGACCATTCACTTAATTTATTTGTTTTGATTTGTTTGTCTTTGGGAAAAGTTTGGGGATTGTTTAGATGATGTTTATTTCACCTAAGAATCATTTTACAAGCAAAGAAAAACATAATCATGGCAATTCAAAAGAATCCAAATTTTAATGCACACTCATATGAATGCTTTCATATTTTTAATTTGAAAAGTTTTTGTTAACCCTAAATTTGGTGATTAGAGTTTGATGATTCTAGTTTAATATTTTTGGGATGTTACATCATTTGACCCTGAAGCCACGAAACTCCGGACATGATCCTAGGTTTTTTCGAGACGCAATCAATTTACCAAGTTTGATATTTTTCTTTGGAACTATGTCACATAACATGACGCCACGCGAAGGTTACACATAGTTCGGGATGTTTTTGAAT
The DNA here is from genome assembly GCA_910589765.1 of Avena atlantica. Taxonomy (NCBI): domain Eukaryota; kingdom Viridiplantae; phylum Streptophyta; class Magnoliopsida; order Poales; family Poaceae; genus Avena; species Avena atlantica. The sequence continues at coordinate 37,561,660 of OU342736.1, forward strand.
TTTTTATAACCGTTTCAAACTATGGTAAAAATGGCGGACACGAAGGTTCTTAGCGAGGGGCTGAGCCTTGCTAAACTTGGACTGGATCTCTGATGAAACATCATATTGTTAGTCTAAAAATTATTTTTTCTAAAAATCACGAGCATCAGATCATGTACCTGTAGTTCAAACCGGACACACTTCCTACCGATTTGGCAGGAATTTGTCTTTTTGCCAGGGTGAACTGAAAGGTTTGAGATAACCCGGTTGGGACATTGCCCATGTAAGATGTTCTAATATTTTTACGAAATGTGGTGGTACAATTTTAAAACTATCATTTGATGGTTGCTTCACAAAACGCCCCGTTTTTTGCCCTCGAAAAATGGAAAATGGATTTTTCGTGCGGTAAAAAGGAAAACTTCCTCCTGCACATTGTTCTCCATCCCAAGATGCACACACATGCACAATACAGCAACATTATCACAAACTATGCCATGATTCTAACAATAACATTGGTCATTTGACCCGGAAGCCACGAAACTTTGGACATGATTGGTCATTTACGAGAAGGTTTTTTCGAGATGCAATCAATTTACAAAGTTTGATATTTTTACTTGGAACTATGTCACATAACATGACGCCATGCGAAGCTTTCAGATAGTTCGGACCGTTTTTCAAATTTTATTTCCGTTTCAAACTATGGTCAAAATGGCGGACACGAAGGTTCTTAGCTAGGGGCTGAGCCTTGCTAAACTTGCACTGGATCTCTGATGAAACATCATATTGTGAGTCTAAAAATTATTTTTGACAAAAATCATGAGCATCGGATCATGTACCTGTAGTCCAAACCGGACCCACTTCCTACCGATTCGGTAGGAATTTGTCTTTTTTGCCAATGGTGAACGGAAAGGTTTGAGATACCCCGGTTGGGACATTTACCATGTAAGGTGGTCTAATATTTGAACAAAATGTGGTACCATTCAAAAACTGTCATTTGGTAGTTGCTGCACAAAATGCCCCATTTTTTGCCCTTAGAAAATGGAAAATGGATTTTCTGTGCGTCGAAAAGGAATACTTCCTCCTGCAACATTGTTCTCCATCCCAAAATGCACATGCATGCACAATACGAGCACATTATCACAAACTATGCCCCGATTCTAACCATAACATTGGTCATTTGACCCGGAAGCCACGATACTTCGGACGTGATAGGTCATTTATGAGAAGGTTTTTTCGAGACGCAATCAATTTACCAAGTTTGATATTTTTCCTTGAAACTATGTCACATAACATGACGCCACGCGAAGGTTTCACATAGCTCGGGCAGTTTTTGAAATTTTTATTCCCGTTTCAAACTATGGTCAAAATGGCGGACACGAAGGTTCTTAGCTAGGTGCTGAGCCTTGCTAAACGTGGGATGGATCTATGATGAAACATCATATTGTGAGTCTAAAAATTATTTTTTCCAAAAATCATGAGCATCATATCATGTACCTATAGTTCAAACCGGACCCACTTCCTAACGATTCGGCAGGAATTTGTCTTTTTTGCCAGGGGTGAACTAAAAGGTTTGAGATACCACGGTTGGGACATTGCCCATGTAAGATGTTCTAATATTTTTAAGAAATGTGGTGGTACCATTATAAAACTATCATTTGATGGTTGCTTCACAAAACGCCCCGTTTTTTGCCCTCGAAAAATGGAAAATGGATTTTTCGTGCGGTAAAAAGGAAAATTCCTCCTGGACATCGTTCTCCATCCCAAGATGCACACACATGCACAATACGGGAACATTATCACAAACTATGCCATGATTCTAACAATAACATTGGTCATTTAACCCGGAAGCCACGAAACTTTGGACATGATTGGTCATTTATGAGAAGTTTTTTTCGAGACGCAATCAATTTACAAAGTTTGATATTTTTACTTGGAACTATGTCACATAACATGACGCCATGCGAAGGTTTCACACAGTTCGGACCGTTTTTCAAATTTTATTTCCATTTCAAACTATGGTCAAAATGGCGGACACGAAGGTTCTTAGCTAGGGGCTGAGCCTTGCTAACCTTGCACTGGATCTCTGATGAAAAATCATATTGTGAGTCTAAAAATTATTTTTGACAAAAATCATGAGCATCGGATCATGTACCTGTAGTTCAAACCGGACCCAATTCCTACCGATTCGGTAGGAATTTGTCTTTTTTGCCAATGGTGAACGGAAAGGTTTGAGATACCCCGGTTGGGACATTTCCCATGTAAGGTGGTCTAATATTTGAACAAAATGTGGTACCATTCGAAAACTGTCATTTGGTAGTTGCTGCACAAAACGCCCCATTTTTTGCCCTTAGAAAATGGAAAATGGATTTTCTGTGCGTCGAAAAGGAAAACTTCCTCCTGCAACATTGTTCTCCATCCCAAAATGCACACGCATGCATAATACGAGCACATTATCACAAACTATGCCCCGATTCTAACCATAACATTGGTCATTTGACCCGGAAGCCATGATACTTCGGACGTGATAGGTCATTTATGAGAAGGTTTTTTCGAGACGCAATCAATTTACCAAGTTTGATATTTTTCCTTGGAACTATGTCACATAACATGACACCACGCGAAGGTTTCACATAGTTCGGGCAGTTTTTGAAATTTTTATGCCCGTTTCAAACTATGGTCAAAATGGCGGACACGAAGGTTCTTAGCTAGGTGCTGAGCCTTGCTAAACTTGGGCTGGATCTCTGATGAAACATCATATTGTGAGTCTAAAAATTGTTTTTTCCAAAAATCATGAGCATCACATCATGTACCTATAGTTCAAACCGGACCCACTTCCTACCGATTCGGCAGGAATTTATCTTTTTTGCCAGGGGTGAACTGAAAGGTTTGAGATACCCCGGTTGGGACATTGCCCATGTAAGATGTTCTAATATTTTTAAGAAATGTGGTGGTACCATTATAAAACTATCATTTGATGGTTGCTTCACAAAACGCCCCGTTTTTTGCCCTCGAAAAATGGAAAATGGATTTTTCGTGCGGTAAAAAGGAAAACTTCCTCCTGCACATTGTTCTCCATCCCAAGATGCACACACATGCACAATACGGGAACATTATCACAAACTATGCCATGTTTCTAACCATAACATTGCTCGTTTGACCCGGAAGCCATGGAACTTTGGACATGATAGGTAATTTATGAGAAGGTTTTTTCGAGACGCAATCAATTTACAAAGTTTGATATTTTTACTTGGAACTATGTCACATAACATGACGCCATGCGAAGGTTTCACATAGTTCGGACCGTTTTTCAAATTTTTATGTCCGTTTCAAACTATGGTCAAAATGGCGGACACGAAGGTTCTTAGCTAGGGGCTGAGCCTTGCTAAACTTGCACTGGATCTCTGATGAAACATCATATTGTGAGTCTAAAAATTATTTTTGCCAAAAAACATGAGCATCGGATCATGTACCTGTAGTTCAAACCGGACACACTTCCTACCGATTCGGCAGGAATTTGTCTTTTTTGCCAAAGGTGAACGGAAAGGTTTGAGATACCCCGGTTAGGACATTTCCCATATAAGGTGGTCTAATATTTGTACAAAATGTGGTACCATTCTAAAACTGTCATTTGGTAGTTGCTGCACAAAACGCCCCATTTTTTGCGCTCAGAAAATGGAAAATGGATTTTCTGTGCGTCGAAAAGGAAAACTTCCTCCTGCAACATTTTTCTCCATCCCAAAAGGCACACGCATGCACAATACGAGAACATTATCACAAACTATGCCCTAATTGTAACCATAACATTGGTCATTTCACCCGGAAGCCATGAAACTTCGGACATGATAGGTCATTTATGAGAAGGTTTTTTCAAGACGCAATCAATTTACCAAGTTTGATATTTTTCATTGAAACTATGTCACATAACATGACGCCACGCAAAGGTTTCACATAGTTCGGACCGTTTTTCAAATTTTTATGTCCGTTTCAAACTATGGTCAAAATGGCGGACACGAAGGTTCTTAGATAGGGGCTGAGCCTTGCTAAACTTGCACTGGATCTCTGATGAAACATCATATTGTGAGTCTAAAAATTATTTTTTCCAAAAATGATGAGCATCAGATCATGTACCTGTAGTTCAAACCGGACCCACTTCCTACCGATTCGGCAGGAATTTGTCTTTTTTGCGAGGGGTGAACTGAAAGGTTTGAGATACCCCGGTTGGTACATTTCCCATGTAAGGTGGTATAATATTTGTACAAAATGTGGTACCATTCTAAAACTGTCATTTGGTAGTTGCTGCACAAAACGCCCCATTTTTTGCGCTCAGAAAATGGAAAATGGATTTTCAGTGCGTCGAAAAGGAAAACTTCCTCCTGCAACATTATTCTCGATCCCAAAAGGCACACGCATGCGCAATACGAGCACATTATCACAAACTATGCCCTAATTCTAACCATAACATTGGTCATTTCACCCGGAAGCCACGAAACTTCGGACATGATAGGTCATTTATGAGAAGGTTTTTTCGAGACACAATCAATTTACCAATTTTGATATTTTTCCTTGAAACTATGTCACATAACATGATGCCACGCGAAGGTTTCACATAGTTCGGGCAGTTTTTGAATTTTTTATGCCCGTTTCAAACTATGGTCAAAATGGCGGACACGAAGGTTCTTAGCTAGGGGCTGAGCCTTGCTAAACTTGGACTAGATCTCTGATGAAACATCATATTGTGAGTCTAAAAATTATTTTTTCCAAAAATGATGAGCATCAGATCATGTAACTGTAGTTCAAACCGGACCCACTTCCTACCGATTCGGCAGGAATTTGTCTTTTTTGCCAAAGGTGAACGGAAAGGTTTGAGATACCCCGGTTAGGACATTTCCCATGTAAGGTGGTCTAATATTTGTACAAAATGTGGTACCATTCTAAAACTGTCATTTTGTAGTTGCTGCACAAAACGCCCCATTTTTTGCGCTCAGAAAATGGAAAATGGATTTTCTGTGCGTCGAAAAGGAAAACTTCCTCCTGCAACATTTTTCTCCATCCCAAAAGGCACACGCATGCACAATACGAGAACATTATCACAAACTATGCCCTAATTGTAACCATAACATTGGTCATTTCACCCGGAAGCCATGAAACTTCGGACATGATAGGTCATTTATGAGAAGGTTTTTTCAAGACGCAATCAATTTACCAAGTTTGATATTTTTCATTGAAACTATGTCACATAACATGACGCCACGCAAAGGTTTCACATAGTTCGGACCGTTTTTCAAATTTTTATGTCCGTTTCAAACTATGGTCAAAATGGCGGACACGAAGGTTCTTAGATAGGGGCTGAGCCTTGCTAAACTTGCACTGGATCTCTGATGAAACATCATATTGTGAGTCTAAAAATTATTTTTTCCAAAAATGATGAGCATCAGATCATGTACCTGTAGTTCAAACCGGACCCACTTCCTACCGATTCGGCAGGAATTTGTCTTTTTTGCGAGGGGTGAACTGAAAGGTTTGAGATACCCCGGTTGGTACATTTCCCATGTAAGGTGGTATAATATTTGTACAAAATGTGGTACCATTCTAAAACTGTCATTTGGTAGTTGCTGCACAAAACGCCCCATTTTTTGCGCTCAGAAAATGGAAAATGGATTTTCAGTGCGTCGAAAAGGAAAACTTCCTCCTGCAACATTATTCTCCATCCCAAAAGGCACACGCATGCACAATACGAGCACATTATCACAAACTATGCCCTAATTCTAACCATAACATTGGTCATTTCACCCGGAAGCCACGAAACTTCGGACATGATAGGTCATTTATGAGAAGGTTTTTTCGAGACACAATCAATTTACCAATTTTGATATTTTTCCTTGAAACTATGTCACATAACATGACGCCACGCGAAGGTTTCACATAGTTCGGGCAGTTTTTGAATTTTTTATGCCCGTTTCAAACTATGGTCAAAATGGCGGACACGAAGGTTCTTAGCTAGGGGCTGAGCCTTGCTAAACTTGGACTGGATCTCTGATGAAACATCATATTGTGAGTCTAAAAATTATTTTTTCCAAAAATGATGAGCATCAGATCATGTAACTGTAGTTCAAACCGGACCCACTTCCTACCGATTCGGCAGGAATTTGTCTTTTTTGCCAAAGGTGAACGGAAAGGTTTGAGATACCCCGGTTGGGACATTTCCCATGTAAGGTGGTCTAATATTTGTACAAAATGTGGTACCATTCTAAAACTGTCATTTGTAGTTGCTGCACAAAACGCCCCATTTTTTGCGCTCAGAAAATGGAAAATGGATTTTCTGTGCGTCGAAAAGGAAAACTTCCTCCTGCAACATTTTTCTCCATCCCAAAAGGCACACGCATGCACAATACGAGAACATTATCACAAACTATGCCCTAATTCTAACCATAACATTGGTCATTTCACCCGGAAGCCATGAAACTTCTGACATCATAGGTCATTTATGAGAAGGTTTTTTCGAGACGCAATCAATTTACCAAGTTTGATATTTTTCATTGAAACTATGTCACATAACATGACGCCACGCAAAGGTTTCACATAGTTCGGACCGTTTTTCAAATTTTTATGTCCGTTTCAAACTATGGTCAAAATGGCGGACACGAAGGTTCTTAGATAGGGGCTGAGCCTTGCTAAACTTGCACTGGATCTCTGATGAAACATCATATTGTGAGTCTAAAAATTATTTTTTCCAAAAATGATGAGCATCAGATCATGTACCTGTAGTTCAAACCGGACCCACTTCCTACCGATTCGGCAGGAATTTGTCTTTTTTGCGAGGGGTGAACTGAAAGGTTTGAGATACCCCGGTTGGGACATTTCCCATGTAAGGTGCTATAATATTTGTACAAAATGTGGTACCATTCTAAAAATTTCATTTGGTAGTTGCTGCACAAAACGCCCCATTTTTTGCGCTCAGAAAATGGAAAATGGATTTTCTGTGCGTCGAAAAGGAAAACTTCCTCCTGCAACATTGTTCTCCATCCCAAAAGGCACACGCATGCACAATACGAGCACATTATCACAAACTATGCCCTAATTCTAACCATAACATTGGTCATTTCACCCGGAAGCCACGAAACTTCGGACATGATAGGTCATTTATGAGAAGGTTTTTTCGAGACACAATCAATTTACCAATTTTGATATTTTTCCTTGAAACTATGTCACATAACATGACGCCACGCGAAGGTTTCACATAGTTCGGGCAGTTTTTGAATTTTTTATGCCCGTTTCAAACTATGGTCAAAATGGCGGACACGAAGGTTCTTAGCTAGGGGCTGAGCCTTGCTAAACTTGGACTGGATCTCTGATGAATCATCATATTGTGAGTCTAAAAATTATTTTTTCCAAAAATGATGAGCATCAGATCATGTAACTGTAGTTCAAACCGGACCCACTTCCTACCGATTCGGCAGGAATTTGTCTTTTTTGCCAAGGATGAACTGAAAGTTTTGAAATACCCCGGTTGGGACATTTCCCATGTAAGATGTTCTAATATTTTTACGAAATGTGGTGGTACCATTATAAAACTATCATTTGATGGTTGCTTCAAAAACTCCCCGTTTTTTGCCCTCGAAAAATGGAAAATGGATTTTTCGTGCGGTAAAAAGGAAAACTTCCTCCTGCACATTGTTCTCCATCCCAAGATGCACACACATGCACAATACGGGAACATTATCACAAACTATGCCATGTTTCTAACCATAACATTGCTCGTTTGACCCGGAAGCCATGGAACTTTGGACATGATAGGTCATTTATGAGAAGGTTTTTTCGACACGCAATCAATTTACAAAGTTTGATATTTTTACTTGATACTATGTCACATAACATGACGCCATGCGAAGGTTTCACATAGTTCGGACCGTTTTTCAAATTTTTATGTCCGTTTCAAACTATGGTCAAAATGGCGGACATGAAGGTTCTTAGCTAGGGGCTGAGCCTTGCTAAACTTGCACTGGATCTCTGATGAAACATCATATTGTGAGTCTAAAAATTATTTTTGCCAAAAATCATGAGCATCGGATCATGTACCTGTAGTTCAAACCGGACCCACTTCCTACCGATTCGGCAGGAATTTGTCTTTTTTGCAAAAGGTGAACGGAAAGGTTTGAGATACCCCGGTTGGGACATTTCCCATGTAAGGTGGTATAATATTTGTACAAAATGTGGTACCATTCTAAAACTGTCATTTGGTAGTTGCTGCACAAAACGCCCCATTTGTTTCCCTTAGAAAATGGAAAATGGATTTCCTGTGCGTCGAAAAGGAAAACTTCCTCCTGCAACATTTTTCTCCATCCCAAAATGCACACGCATGCACAATACGAGCACCTTATCACAAACTATGCCCTGATTCTAACCATAACATTGGTCATTTCACCCGGAAGCCACGAAACGTCGGACATGATAGGTCATTTATGAGAAGGTTTTTTCGAGACGCAATCAATTTACCAAGTTTGATATTTTTCCTTGAAACTATGTCACATAACATGACGCCACGCGAAGGTTTCACATAGTTCGGACCGTTTTTCAAATTTTTATGTCCGTTTCAAACTATGGTCAAAATGGCGGACACGAAGGTTCTTAGATAGGGGCTGAGCCTTGCTAAACTTGCATTGGATCTCTGATGAAACATCATATTGTGAGTCTAAAAATTATTTTTTTCAAAAATGATGAGCATCAGATCATGTACCTGTAGTTCAAACCGGACCCATTTCCTACCGATTCGGCAGGAATTTGTCTTTTTTGCCAGGGGTGAACTGAAAGGTTTGAGATACCCCGGTTGGGACATTTCCCATGTAAGGTGGTATAATATTTGTACAAAATGTGGTACCATTCTAAAACTGTCATTTGGTAGTTGCTGCACAAAACGCCCCATTTTTTGCGCTCAGAAAATGGAAAATGGATTTTCTGTGCGTCGAAAAGGAAAACTTCCTCCTGCAACATTGTTCTCCATCCCAAAAGGCACACGCATGCACAATACGAGCACATTATCACAAACTATGCCCTAATTCTAACCATAACATTGGTCATTTCACCCGGAAGCCACGAAACTTCGGACATGATAGGTCATTTATGAGAAGGTTTTTTCGAGACGCAATCAATTTACCAAGTTTGATATTTTTCCTTGAAACTATGTCACATAACATGACGCCACGGGAAGGTTTCACATAGTTCGGGCAGTTTTTGAATTTTTTATGCCCGTTTCAAACTATGGTCAAAATGGCGGACACGAAGGTTCTTAGCTAGGGGCTGAGCCTTGCTAAACTTGGACTGGATCTCTGATGAAACATCATATTGTGAGTCTAAAAATTATTTTTTCCAAAAATGATGAGCATCAGATCATGTAACTGTAGTTCAAACCGGACCCACTTCCTACCGATTCGGCAGGAATTTGTCTTTTTTTGCCAAAGGTGAACTGAAAGGTTTGAGATACCCCGGTTGGGACATTGCCCATGTAAGATGTTCTAATATTTGTACAAATGTGGTGGTACCATTATAAAACTATCATTTGATGGTTGCTTCACAAAACGCCCCGTTTTTTGCCCTCGAAAAATGGAAAATGGATTTTTCGTGCGGTAAAAAGGAAAACTTCCTCCTGCACATTGTTCTCCATCCCAAGATGCACACACATGCACAATACGGGAACATTATCACAAACTATGCCATGTTTCTAACCATAACATTGCTCGTTTGACCCGGAAGCCATGGAACTTTGGACATGATAGGTCATTTATGAGAAGGTTTTTTCGAGACGTAATCAATTTACAAAGTTTGATATTTTTACTTGGAACTATGTCACATAACATGACGCCATGCGAAGGTTTCACATAGTTCGGACCGTTTTTCAAATTTTTATGTCCGTTTCAAACTATGGTCAAAATGGCGGACACGAAGGTTCTTAGCTAGGGGCTGAGCCTTGCTAAACTTGCACTGGATCTCTGATGAAACATCATATTGTGAGTCTAAAAATTATTTTTTCCAAAAATCATGAGCATCAGATCATGTACCTATAGTTCAAACCGGACCCACATCCTACCGATTCGGCAGGAATTTGTCTTTTTTGCCAAAGGTGAACGGAAAGGTTTGAGATACCCTGGTTGGGACATTTCCCATGTAAGGTGGTCTAATATTTGTACAAAATGTGGTACCATTCTAAAACTGTCATTTGGTAGTTGCTGCACAAAACGCCCCATTTTTTGCGCTTAGAAAATGGAAAATGGATTTTCTGTGCGTCGAAAAGGAAAACTTCCTCCTGCAACATTTTTCTTCATCCCAAAAGGCACACGCATGCACAATACGAGAACATTATCACAAACTATGCCCTAATTCTAACCATAACATTGGTCATTTCACCCGGAAGCCACGAAACTTCCGACATGATAGGTCATTTATGAGAAGGTTTTTTCGAGACGCAATCAATTTACCAAGTTTGATATTTTTCCTTGAAACTATATCACATAACATGACGCCACGCGAAGGTTTCACATAGTTCGGACCGTTTTTCAAATTTTTATGTCCGTTTCAAACTATGGTCAAAATGGCGGACACGAAGGTTCTTAGATAGGGGCTGAGCCTTGCTAAACTTGCACTGGATCTCTGATGAAACATCATATTGTGAGTCTAAAAATTATTTTTTCCAAAAATGATGAGCATCAGATCATGTACCTGTAGTTCAAACCGGACCCACTTCCTACCGATTCGGCAGGAATTTGTCTTTTTTGCCAGGGGTGAACTGAAAGGTTTGAGATACCCCGGTTGGGACATTTCGCATGTAAGGTGGTCTAATATTTGTACAAAATGTGGTACCATTCTAAAACTGTCATTTGGTAGTTGCTGCACAAAACGCCCCATTTTTTGCGCTCAGAAAATGGAAAATGTATTTTCTGTGCGTCGAAAAGGAAAACTTCCTCCTGCAACATTGTTCTCCATCCCAAAAGGCACACGCATGCACAATACGAGCACATTAGCACAAACTATGCCCTAATTCTAACGATAACATTGGTCATTTCACGCGGAAGCCACGAAACTTCGGACATGATAGGTCATTTATGAGAAGGTTTTTTCGAGACGCAATCAATTTACCAAGTTTGATATTTTTCCTTGAAAATATGTCACATCACATGACGCCACGCGAAGGTTTCACATAGTTCGGACAATTTTTAAATTTTTTATGCCCGTTTCAAACTATGGTCAAAATGGCGGACACGAAGGTTCTTAACTAGGGGCTGAGCCTTGCTAAACTTGGACTGGATCTCTGATGAAACATCATATTGTGAGTCTAAAAATTATTTTTTCCAAAAATGATGAGCATCAGATCATGTAACTGTAGTTCAAACCGGACCCACTTCCTACCGATTCGGTAGGAATTTGTCTTTTTTGCCAAAGGTGAACTGAAAGGTTTGAGATACCCCGGTTGGGACATTGCCCATGTAAGATGTTCTAATATTTTTACAAATGTGGTGGTACCATTATAAAACTATCATTTGATGGTTGCTTCACAAAACGCCCCGTTTTTTGCCCTCGAAAAATGGAAAATGGATTTTTCGTGCGGTAAAAAGGAAAACTTCCTCCTGCACATTGTTCTCCATCCCAAGATGCACACACATGCACAATACGGGAACATTATCACAAACTATGCCATGTTTCTAACCATAACATTGCTCGTTTGACCCGGAAGCCATGGAACTTTGGACATGATAGGTCATTTATGAGAAGGTTTTTTCGAGACGCAATCAATTTACAAAGTTTGATATTTTTACTTGGAACTATGTCACATAACATGACGCCATGCGAAGGTTTCACATAGTTCGGACCGTTTTTCAAATTTTTATGTCTGTTTCAAACTATGGTCAAAATGGCGGACACGAAGGTTCTTAGCTAGGGGCTGAGCCTTGCTAAACTTGCACTTGATCTCTGATGAAACATCATATTGTGAGTCTAAAAATTATTTTTTCCAAAAATCATGAGCATCGGATCATGTACCTGTAGTTCAAACCGGACCCACTTCCTACCGATTCGGCAGGAATTTTTCTTTTTTGCCAAAGGTGAACGGAAAGGTTTGAGATACCCCGGTTGGGACATTTCCCATCTAAGGTGGTCTAATATTTGTACAAAATGTGGTACCATTCTAAAACTGTCATTTGGTAGTTGCTGCACAAAACGCCCCATTTTTTGCGCTCAGAAAATGGAAAATGTATTTTCTGTGCGTCGAAAAGAAAAACTTCCTCCTACAACATTGTTCTCCATCCCAAAAGGCACACGCATGCACAATACGAGCACATTATCACAAACTATGCCCTAATTCTAACGATAACATTGGTCATTTCACCCGGAAGCCACGAAACTTCGGACATGATAGGTCATTTATGAGAAGGTTTTTTCGAGACGCAATCAATTTACCAAGTTTGATATTTTTCCATGAAACTATGTCACATAACATGACGCCACGGGAATGTTTCACATAGTTCGGGCAGTTTTTGAATTTTTTATGCCCGTTTCAAACTATGGTCAAAATGGCGGACACGAAGGTTCTTAGCTAGGGGCTGAGCCTTGCTAAACTTGGACTGGATCTCTGATGAAACATCATATTGTGAGTCTAAAAATTATTTTTTCCAAAAATGATGAGCATCAGATCATGTAACTGTAGTTCAAACCGGACCCACTTCCTACCGATTCGGCAGGAATTTGTCTTTTTTTGCCAAAGGTTTGAGATATCCCGGTTGGGACATTGCCCATGTAAGATGTTCTAATATTTGTACAAATGTGGTGGTACCATTATAAAACTATCATTTGATGTTTGCTTCACAAAACGCCCCGTTTTTTGCCCTCGAAAAATGGAAAATGGATTTTTCGTGCGGTAAAAAGGAAAACTTCCTCCTGCACATTGTTCTCCATCCCAAGATGCACACACATGCACAATACGGGAACATTATCACAAACTATGCCATGTTTCTAACCATAACATTGCTCGTTTGACCCGAAAGCCATGGAACTTTGGACATGATAGGTCATTTATGAGAAGGTTTTTTTGAGACGCAATCAATTTACAAAGTTTGATATTTTTACTTGGAACTATATCACATAACATGACGCCATGCGAAGGTTTCACATAGTTCAGACCGTTTTTCAAATTTTTATGTCCGTTTCAAACTATGGTAAAAATGGCGGACACGAAGGTTCTTAGGTAGGGGCTGAGCCTTCCTAAACTTGCACTTGATCTCTGATGAAACATCATATTGTGAGTCTAAAAATTATTTTTGCCAAAAATCATGAGCATCGGATCATGTACCTGTAGTTCAAACTGGACCCACTTCCTACCGATTCGGCAGGAATTTTTCTTTTTTGCCAAAGGTGAACGGAAAGGTTTGAGATACCCCGGTTGGGACATTTCCCATCTAAGGTGGTCTAATATTTGTACAAAATGTGGTACCATTCTAAAACTGTCATTTGGTAGTTGCTGCACAAAACGCCCCATTTTTTGCGCTCAGAAAATGGAAAATGTATTTTCTGTGCGTCGAAAAGGAAAACTTCCTCCTACAACATTGTTCTCCATCCCAAAAGGCACACGCATGCACAATACGAGCACATTATCACAAACTATGCCCTAATTCTAACGATAACATTGGTCATTTCACCCCGAAGCCACGAAACTTCGAACATGATAGGTCATTTATGAGAAGGTTTTTTCGAGACGCAATCAATTTACCAAGGTTGATATTTTTCCTTGAAACTATGTCACATAACATGACGCCACGGGAAGGTTTCACATAGTTCGGGCAGTTTTTGAATTTTTTATGCCCGTTTCAAACTATGGTCAAAATGGCGGACACGAAGGTTCTTAGCTAGGGGCTGAGCCTTGCTAAACTTGGACTGGATCTCTGATGAAACATCATATTGTGAGTCTAAAAATTATTTTTTCCAAAAATGATGAGCATCAGATCATGTAACTGTAGTTCAAACCGGACCCACTTCCTACCGATTCGGCAGGAATTTGTCTTTTTTTGCCAAAGGTGAACTGAAAGGTTTGAGATACCCCGGTTGGGACATTGCCCATGTAAGATGTTCTAATATTTGTACAAATGTGGTGGTACCATTATAAAACTATCATTTGATGGTTGCTTCACAAAACGCCCCGTTTTTTGCCCTCGAAAAATGGAAAATGGATTTTTCGTGTGGTAAAAAGGAAAACTTCCTCCTGCACATTGTTCTCCATCCCAAGATGCACACACATGCACAATACGGGAACATTATCACAAACTATGCCATGTTTCTAACCATAACATTGCTCGTTTGACCCGGAAGCCATGGAACTTTGGACATGATAGGTCATTTATGAGAAGGTTTTTTCGAGACGTAATCAATTTACAAAGTTTGATATTTTTACTTGGAACTATGTCACATAACATGACGCCATGCGAAGGTTTCACATAGTTCGGACCGTTTTTCAAATTTTTATGTCCGTTTCAAACTATGGTCAAAATGGCGGTCACGAAGGTTCTTAGCTAGGGGCTGAGCCTTGCTAAACTTGCACTGGATCTCTGATGAAACATCATATTGTGAGTCTAAAAATTATTTTTGCCAAAAATCATGAGCATCGGATCATGTACCTGTAGTTCAAACCGGACCCACATCCTACCGATTCGGCAGGAATTTGTCTTTTTTGCCAAAGGTGAACGGAAAGGTTTGAGATACCCTGGTTGGGACATTTCCCATGTAAGGTGGTCTAATATTTGTACAAAATGTGGTACCATTCTAAAACTGTCATTTGGTAGTTGCTGCACAAAACGCCCCATTTTTTGCGCTTAGAAAATGGAAAATGGATTTTCTGTGCGTCGAAAAGGAAAACTTCCTCCTGCAAAATTTTTCTTCATCCCAAAAGGCACACACATGCACAATACGAGAACATTATCACAAACTATGTCCTAATTCTAACCATAACATTGGTCATTTCACCCGGAAGCCACGAAACTTCCGACATGATAGGTCATTTATGAGAAGGTTTTTTCGAGACGCAATCAATTTACCAAGTTTGATATTTTTCCTTGAAACTATGTCACATAACATGACGCCACGCGAAGGTTTCACATAGTTCGGACCGTTTTTCAAATTTTTATGTCCGTTTCAAACTATGGTCAAAATGGAGGACACGAAGGTTCTTAGATAGGGGCTGAGCCTTGCTAAACTTGAACTGGATCTCTGATGAAACATCATATTGTGAGTCTAAAAATTATTTTTTCCAAAAATGATGAGCATCAGATCATGTACCTGTAGTTCAAACCGGACCCACTTCCTACCGATTCGGAAGGAATTTGTCTTTTTTGCCAGAGGTGAACTGAAAGGTTTGAGATACCCCGGTTGGGACATTTCCCATGTAAGGTGGTATAATATTTGTACAAAATGTGGTACCATTCTAAAACTGTCATTTGGTAGTTGCTGCACAAAACGCCCCATTTTTTGCGCTCAGAAAATGGAAAATGTATTTTCTGTGCGTCGAAAAGGAAAACTTCCTCCTGCAACATTGTTCTCCATCCCAAAAGGCACACGCATGCACAATACGAGCACATTATCACAAACTATGCCCTAATTCTAATGATAACATTGGTCATTTCACCCGGAAGCCACGAAACTTCGGACATGATAGGTCATTTATGAGAAGGTTTTTTCGAGACGCAATCAATTTACCAAGTTTGATATTTTTCCTTGAAACTATGTCACATAACATGACGCCACGAGAAGGTTTCACATAGTTCGGGCAGTTTTTGAAATTTTTATGCCCGTTTCAAACTATGGTCAAAATGGCGGACACGAAGGTTCTTAGCTAGGGGCTGAGCCTTGCTAAACTTGGACTGGATCTCTGATGAAACATCATATTGTGAGTCTAAAAATTATTTTTTCCAAAAATGATGAGCATCAGATCATGTAACTGTAGTTCAAACCGGACCCACTTCCTACCGATTCGGCAGGAGGTTTGTCTTTTTTGCCAAAGGTGAACTGAAAGGTTTGAGATACCCCGGTTGGGACATTGCCCATGTAAGATGTTCTAATATTTGTACAAATGTGGTGGTACCATTATAAAACTATCATTTGATGGTTGCTTCACAAAACGCCCCGTTTTTTGCCCTCGAAAAATGGAAAATGGATTTTTCGTGCGGTAAAAAGGAAAACTTCCTCCTGCACATTGTTCTCCATCCCAAGATGCACACACATGCACAATACGGGAACATTATCACAAACTATGCCATGTTTCTAACCATAACATTGCTCGTTTGACCCGGAAGCCATGGAACTTTGGACATGATAGGTCATTTATGAGAAGGTTTTTTCGAGACGCAATCAATTTACAAAGTTTGATATTTTTACTTGGAACTATGTCACATAACATGACGCCATGCGAAGGTTTCACATAGTTCGGACCGTTTTTCAAATTTTTATGTCCGTTTCAAACTATGGTCAAAATGGCGGACACGAAGGTTCTTAGCTAGGGGCTGAGCCTTGCTAAACTTGCACTGGATCTCTGATGAAACATCATATTGTGAGTCTAAAAATTATTTTTTCCAAAAATCATGAGCATCGGATCATGTACCTGTAGTTCAAACCGGACCCACTTCCTACCGATTCGGCAGGAATTTGTCTTTTTTGCCAAAGGTGAACGGAAAGGTTTGAGATACCCTGGTTGGGACATTTCCCATGTAAGGTGGTCTAATATTTGTACAAAATGTGGTACCATTCTAAAACTTTCATTTGGTAGTTGCTGCACAAAACGCCCCATTTTTTGCGCTTAGAAAATGGAAAATGGATTTTCTGTGCGTCGAAAAGGAAAACTTCCTCCTGCAACATTTTTATCCATCCCAAAAGGCACACGCATGCACAATACGAGAACATTATCACAAACTATGCCCTAATTCTAACGATAACATTGGTCATTTCACCCGGAAGCCACGAAACTTCGGACATGATAGGTCATTTATGAGAAGGTTTTTTCGAGACGCAATCAATTTACCAAGTTTGATATTTTTCCATGAAACTATGTCACATAACATGACGCCACGGGAAGGTTTCACATAGTTCGGGCAGTTTTTGAATTTTTTATGCCCGTTTCAAACTATGGTCAAAATGGCGGACACGAAGGTTCTTAGCTAGGGGCTGAGCCTTGCTAAACTTGGACTGGATCTCTGATGAAACATCATATTGTGATTCTAAAAATTATTTTTTCCAAAAATGATGAGCATCAGATCATGTAACTGTAGTTCAAACCGGACCCACTTCCTACCGATTCGGCAGGAATTTGTCTTTTTTGCCAAAGGTGAACTGAAAGGTTTGAGATACCCCGGTTGGGACATTGCCCATGTAAGATGTTCTAATATTTGTACAAATGTGGTGGTACCATTCTAAAACTATCATTTGATGTTTGCTTCACAAAACGCCCCGTTTTTTGCCCTCGAAAAATGGAAAATGGATTTTTCGTGCGGTAAAAAGGAAAACTTCCTCCTGCACATTGTTCTCCATCCCAAGATGCACACACATGCACAATACGGGAACATTATCACAAACTATGCCATGTTTCTAACCATAACATTGCTCGTTTGACCCGAAAGCCATGGAACTTTGGACATGATAGGTCATTTATGAGAAGGTTTTTTTGAGACGCAATCAATTTACAAAGTTTGATATTTTTACTTGGAACTATATCACATAACATGACGCCATGCGAAGGTTTCACATAGTTCAGACCGTTTTTCAAATTTTTATGTCCGTTTCAAACTATGGTCAAAATGGCGGACACGAAGGTTCTTAGCTAGGGGCTGAGCCTTGCTAAACTTGCACTTGATCTCTGATGAAACATCATATTGTGAGTCTAAAAATTATTTTTGCCAAAAATCATGAGCATCGGATCATGTACCTGTAGTTCAAACTGGACCCACTTCCTACCGATTCGGCAGGAATTTTTCTTTTTTGCCAAAGGTGAACGGAAAGGTTTGAGATACCCCGGTTGGGACATTTCCCATCTAAGGTGGTCTAATATTTGTACAAAATGTGGTACCATTCTAAAACTGTCATTTGGTAGTTGCTGCACAAAACGCCCCATTTTTTGCGCTCAGAAAATGGAAAATGTATTTTCTGTGCGTCGAAAAGGAAAACTTCCTCCTACAACATTGTTCTCCATCCCAAAAGGCACACGCATGCACAATACGAGCACATTATCACAAACTATGCCCTAATTCTAACGATAACATTGGTCATTTCACCCCGAAGCCACGAAACTTCGAACATGATAGGTCATTTATGAGAAGGTTTTTTCGAGACGCAATCAATTTACCAAGTTTGATATTTTTCCTTGAAACTATGTCACATAACATGACGCCACGCGAAGGTTTCACATAGTTCGGGCAGTTTTTGAATTTTTTATGCCCGTTTCAAACTATGGTCAAAATGGCGGACACGAAGGTTCTTAGCTAGGGGCTGAGCCTTGCTAAACTTGGACTGGATCTCTGATGAAACATCATATTGTGAGTCTAAAAATTATTTTTTCCAAAAATGATGAGCATCAGATCATGTAACTGTAGTTCAAACCGGACCCACTTCCTACCGATTCGGCAGGAATTTGTCTTTTTTTGCCAAAGGTGAACTGAAAGGTTTGAGATACCCCGGTTGGGACATTGCCCATGTAAGATGTTCTAATATTTGTAAAAATGTGGTGGTACCATTATAAAACTATCATTTGATGGTTGCTTCACAAAACGCCCCGTTTTTTGCCCTCGAAAAATGGAAAATGGATTTTTCGTGTGGTAAAAACGAAAACTTCCTCCTGCACATTGTTCTCCATCCCAAGATGCACACACATGCACAATACGGGAACATTATCACAAACTATGCCATGTTTCTAACCATAACATTGCTCGTTTGACCCGGAAGCCATGGAACTTTGGACATGATAGGTCATTTATGAGAAGGTTTTTTCGAGACGTAATCAATTTACAAAGTTTGATATTTTTACTTGGAACTATGTCACATAACATGACGCCATGCGAAGGTTTCACATAGTTCGGACCGTTTTTCAAATTTTTATGTCCGTTTCAAACTATGGTCAAAATGGCGGTCACGAAGGTTCTTAGCTAGGGGCTGAGCCTTGCTAAACTTGCACTGGATCTCTGATGAAACATCATATTGTGAGTCTAAAAATTATTTTTGCCAAAAATCATGAGCATCGGATCATGTACCTGTAGTTCAAACCGGACCCACTTCCTACCGATTCGGCAGGAATTTGTCTTTTTTGCCAAAGGTGAACGGAAAGGTTTGAGATACCCGGTTGGGACATTTCCCATGTAAGGTGGTCTAATATTTGTACAAAATGTGGTACCATTCTAAAACTGTCATTTGGTAGTTGCTGCACAAAACGCCCCATTTTTTGCGCTTAGAAAATGGAAAATGGATTTTCTGTGCGTCGAAAAGAAAAACTTCCTCCTGCAACATTTTTCTCCATCCCAAAAGGCACACACATGCACAATACGAGAACATTATCACAAACTATGTCCTAATTCTAACCATAACATTGGTCATTTCACCCGGAAGCCACGAAACTTCCGACATGATAGGTCATTTATGAGAAGGTTTTTTCGAGACGCAATCAATTTACCATGTTTGATATTTTTCCTTGAAACTATCTCACATAACATGACGCCACGCGAAGGTTTCACATAGTTCGGACCGTTTTTCAAATTTTTATGTCCGTTTCAAACTATGGTCAAAATGGCGGACACGAAGGTTCTTAGATAGGGGCTGAGCCTTGCTAAACTTGAACTGGATCTCTGATGAAACATCATATTGTGAGTCTAAAAATTATTTTTTCCAAAAATGATGAGCATCAGATCATGTACCTGTAGTTCAAACCGGACCCACTTCCTACCGATTCGGCAGGAATTTGTCTTTTTTGCCAGAGGTGAACTGAAAGGTTTGAGATACCCCGGTTGGGACATTTCCCATGTAAGGTGGTATAATATTTGTACAAAATGTGGTACCATTCTAAAACTGTCATTTGGTAGTTGCTGCACAAAACGCCCCATTTTTTGCGCTCAGAAAATGGAAAATGTATTTTCTGTGCGTCGAAAAGGAAAACTTCCTCCTGCAACATTGTTCTCCATCCCAAAAGGCACACGCATGCACAATACGAGCACATTATCACAAACTATGCCCTAATTCTAATGATAACATTGGTCATTTCACCCGGAAGCCACGAAACTTCGGACATGATAGGTCATTTATGAGAAGGTTTTTTCGAGACGCAATCAATTTACCAAGTTTGATATTTTTCCTTGAAACTATGTCACATAACATGACGCCACGAGAAGGTTTCACATAGTTCGGGCAGTTTTTGAAATTTTTATGCCCGTTTCAAACTATGGTCAAAATGGCGGACACGAAGGTTCTTAGCTAGGGGCTGAGCCTTGCTAAACTTGGACTGGATCTCTGATGAAACATCATATTGTGAGTCTAAAAATTATTTTTTCCAAAAATGATGAGCATCAGATCATGTAACTGTAGTTCAAACCGGACCCACTTCCTACCGATTCGGCAGGTTTGTCTTTTTTTGCCAAAGGTGAACTGAAAGGTTTGAGATACCCCGGTTGGGACATTGCCCATGTAAGATGTTCTAATATTTGTACAAATGTGGTGGTACCATTATAAAACTATCATTTGATGGTTGCTTCACAAAACGCCCCGTTTTCTGCCCTCGAAAAATGGAAAATGGATTTTTCGTGCGGTAAAAAGGAAAACTTCCTCCTGCACATTGTTCTCCATCCCAAGATGCACACACATGCACAATACGGGAACATTATCACAAACTATGCCATGTTTCTAACCATAACATTGCTCGTTTGACCCGGAAGCCATGGAACTTTGGACATGATAGGTCATTTATGAGAAGGTTTTTTCGAGACGTAATCAATTTACAAAGTTTGATATTTTTACTTGGAACTATGTCACATAACATGACGCCATGCGAAGGTTTCACATAGTTCGGACCGTTTTTCAAATTTTTATGTCCGTTTCAAACTATGGTCAAAATGGCGGACACGAAGGTTCTTAGCTAGGGGCTGAGCCTTGCTAAACTTGCACTGGATCTCTGATGAAACATCATATTGTGAGTCTAAAAATTATTTTTTCCAAAAATCATGAGCATCGGATCATGTACCTTTAGTTCAAACCGGACCCACTTCCTACCGATTCGGCAGGAATTTGTCTTTTTTGCCAAAGGTGAACGGAAAGGTTTGAGATACCCTGGTTGGGACATTTCCCATGTAAGGTGGTCTAATATTTGTACAAAATGTGGTACCATTCTAAAACTTTCATTTGGTAGTTGCTGCACAAAACGCCCCATTTTTTGCGCTTAGAAAATGGAAAATGGATTTTCTGTGCGTCGAAAAGGAAAACTTCCTCCTGCAACATTTTTATCCATCCCAAAAGGCACACGCATGCACAATACGAGAACATTATCACAAACTATGCCCTAATTCTAACCATAACATTGGTCATTTCACCCGGAAGCCACGAAACTTCGGACATGATAGGTCATTTATGAGAAGGTTTTTTCGAGACGCAATCAATTTACCAAGTTTGATATTTTTCCATGAAACTATGTCACATAACATGACGCCACGCGAAGGTTTCACATAGTTCGGACCGTTTTTCAAATTTTTTTGTCCGTTTCAAACTATGGTCAAAATGGCGGACACGAAGGTTCTTAGATAGGGGCTGAGCCTTGCTAAACTTGCACTGGATCTCTGATGAAACATCATATTGTGAGTCTAAAAATTATTTTTTCCAAAAATGATGAGCATCAGATCATGTACCTGTAGTTCAAACCGGACCCACTTCCTACCGATTCGGCAGGAATTTGTCTTTTTTGCCAGGGGTGAACTGAAAGGTTTGAGATACCCCGGTTGGGACATTTCCCATGTAAGGTGGTATAATATTTGTACAAAATGTGGTACCATTCTAAAACTGTCATTTGGTAGTTGCTGCACAAAACGCCCCATTTTTTGCGCTCAGAAAATGGAAAATGTATTTTCTGTGCGTCGAAAAGGAAAACTTCCTCCTGCAACATTGTTCTCCATCCCAAAAGGCACACGCATGCACAATACGAGCACATTATCACAAACTATGCCCTAATTCTAACCATAACATTGGTCATTTCACCCGGAAGCCACGAAACTTCGGACATGATAGGTCATTTATGAGAAGGTTTTTTCGAGACGCAATCAATTTACCAAGTTTGATATTTTTCCTTGAAACTATGTCACATAACATGACGCCACGCGAAGGTTTCACATAGTTCGGGCAGTTTTTGAATTTTTTATGCCCGTTTCAAACTATGGTCAAAATGGCGGACACGAAGGTTCTTAGCTAGGGGCTGAGCCTTGCTAAACTTGGACTGGATCTCTGATGAAACATCATATTGTGAGTCTAAAAATTATTTTTTCCAAAAATGATGAGCATCAGATCATGTAACTGTAGTTCAAACCGGACCCACTTCCTACCGATTCGGCAGGAATTTGTCTTTTTTGCCAAAGGTGAACTGAAAGGTTTGAGATACCCCGGTTGGGACATTGCCCATGTAAGATGTTCTAATATTTGTACAAATGTGGTGGTACCATTCTAAAACTATCATTTGATGGTTGCTTCACAAAACGCCCCGTTTTTTGCCCTCGAAAAATGGAAAATGGATTTTCGTGCGGTAAAAAGGAAAACTTCCTCCTGCACATTGTTCTCCATCCCAAGATGCACACACATGCACAATACGGGAACATTATCACAAACTATGCCATGTTTCTAACCATAACATTGCTCGTTTGACCCGGAAGCCATGGAACTTTGGACATGATAGGTCATTTATGAGAAGGTTTTTTCGAGACGCAATCAATTTACAAAGTTTGATATTTTTACTTGGAACTATGTCACATAACATGACGCCATGCGAAGGTTTCACATAGTTCGGACCGTTTTTCAAATTTTTATGTCCGTTTCAAACTATGGTCAAAATGGCGGACACGAAGGTTCTTAGCTAGGGGCTGAGCCTTGCTAAACTTGCACTTGATCTCTGATGAAACATCATATTGTGAGTCTAAAAATTATTTTTGCCAAAAATCATGAGCATCGGATCATGTACCTGTAGTTCAAACTGGACCCACTTCCTACCGATTCGGCAGGAATTTTCTTTTTTGCCAAAGGTGAACGGAAAGGTTTGAGATACCCCGGTTGGAACATTTCCCATCTAAGGTGGTCTAATATTTGTACAAAATGTGGTACCATTCTAAAACTGTCATTTGGTAGTTGCTGCACAAAACGCCCCATTTTTTGCGCTCAGAAAATGGAAAATGGATTTTCTGTGCGTCGAAAAGGAAAACTTCCTCCTGCAACCTTTTTATCCATCCCAAAAGGCACACGCATGCACAATACGAGAACATTATCACAAACTATGCCCTAATTCTAACCATAACATTGGTCATTTCACCCGGAAGCCACGAAACTTCGGACATGATAGGTCATTTATGAGAAGTTTTTTTCGAGACGCAATCAATTTACCAAGTTTGATATTTTTCCTTGAAACTATGTCACATAACATGACGCCACGCGAAGGTTTCACATAGTTCGGACCGTTTTTCAAATTTTTTTGTCCGTTTCAAACTATGGTCAAAATGGCAGACACGAAGGGTCTTAGATAGGGGCTGAGCCTTGCTAAACTTGAACTGGATATCTGATGAAACATCATATTGTGAGTCTAAAAATTATTTTTTCCAAAAATGATGAGCATCAGATCATGTACCTGTAGTTCAAACCGGACCCACTTCCTACCGATTCGGCAGGAATTTGTCTTTTTTGCCAGGGGTGAACTGAAAGGTTTGAGATACCCCGGTTGGGACATTTCCCATGTAAGGTGGTCTAATATTTGTACAAAATGTGGTACCATTCTAAAACTATCATTTGGTAGTTGCTGCACAAAACGCCCCATTTTTTGCGCTCAGAAAATGGAAAATGGATTTTCTGTGCGTCGAAAAGGAAAACTTCCTCCTGCAACATTGTTCTCCATCCCAAAAGGCACACGCATGCACAATACGAGCACATTATCACAAACTATGCCTAATTCTAACCATAACATTGGTCATTTCACCCGGAAGCCACGAAACTTCGGACATGATAGGTCATTTATGAGAAGGTTTTTTCGAGACGCAATCAATTTACCAAGTTTGATATTTTTCCTTGAAACTATGTCACATAACATGACGCCACGCGAAGGTTTCACATAGTTCGGAGTTTTTGAATTTTTATGCCCGTTTCAAACTATGGTCAAAATGGCGGACACGAAGGTTCTTAGCTAGGGGCTGAGCCTTGCTAAACTTGGACTGGATCTCTGATGAAACATCATATTGTGAGTCTAAAAATTATTTTTTCCAAAAATGATGAGCATCAGATCATGTAACTGTAGTTCAAACCGGACCCACTTCCTACCGATTCGGCAGGAATTTGTCTTTTTTGCCAAAGGTGAACTGAAAGGTTTGAGATACCCCGGTTGGGACATTGCCCATGTAAGATGTTCTAATATTTGTACAAATGTGGTGGTACCATTCTAAAACTATCATTTGATGGTTGCTTCACAAAACGCCCCATTTTTTGCCCTCGAAAATGGAAAATGGATTTTCGTGCGTAAAAAGGAAAACTTCCTCCTGCACATTGTTCTCCATCCCAAGATGCACACACATGCACAATACGGGAACATTATCACAAACTATGCCATGTTTCTAACCATAACATTGGTCGTTTGACCCGGAAGCCATGAAACTTTGGACATGATAGGTCATTTATGAGAAGGTTTTTTCGAGACGCAATCAATTTACAAAGTTTGATATTTTTACTTGGAACTATGTCACATAACATGACGCCATGCGAAGGTTTCACATAGTTCGGACCGTTTTTCAAATTTTTATGTCCGTTTCAAACTATGGTCAAAATGGCGGACACGAAGGTTCTTAGCTAGGGGCTGAGCCTTGCTAAACTTGCACTGGATCTCTGATGAAACATCATATTGTGAGTCTAAAAATTATTTTTTCCAAAAATCATGAGCATCGGATCATGTACCTGTAGTTCAAACCGGACCCACTTCCTACCGATTCGGCAGGAATTTTCTTTTTTGCCAAAGGTGAACGAAAGGTTTGAGATACCCCGGTTGGGACATTTCCCATGTAAGGTGGTCTAATATTTGTACAAAATGTGGTACCATTCTAAAACTGTCATTTGGTAGTTGCTGCACAAAACGCCCCATTTTTTGCGCTCAGAAAATGGAAAATGGATTTTCTGTGCGTCGAAAAGGAAAACTTCCTCCTGCAACATTGTTCTCCATCCCAAAGGCACACGCATGCACAATACGAGAACATTATCACAAACTATGCCCTAATTCTAACCATAACATTGGTCATTTGACCCGGAAGCCACGAAACTTGGACATGATAGGTCATTTATGAGAAGGTTTTTTCGAGACGCAATCAATTTACCAAGTTTGATATTTTTCCTTGGAACTATGTCACATAACATGACGCCATGCGAAGGTTTCACATAGTTCGGACCGTTTTTCAAATTTTTATGTCCGTTTCAAACTATGGTCAAAATGGCGGACACGAAGGTTCTTAGCTAGGGGCTGAGCCTTGCTAAACTTGGACTGGATCTCTGATGAAACATCATATTGTGAGTCTAAAAATTATTTTTTTCCAAAAATCATGAGCATCAGATCATGTACCTGTAGTTCAAACCGGACCCACTTCCTACCGATTCGGCAGGAATTTGTCTTTTTT
Source organism: Avena atlantica (assembly GCA_910589765.1). Lineage (NCBI taxonomy): Eukaryota > Viridiplantae > Streptophyta > Magnoliopsida > Poales > Poaceae > Avena > Avena atlantica. Next base: position 37,587,525 of record OU342736.1, read on the forward strand.
GCCAGGGTGAACTGAAAGGTTTGAGATACCCCGGTTGGGACATTGCCCATGTAAGATGTTCTAATATGTTTACAAAATGTGGTGGTACCATTCTAAAAATATCATTTGATGGTTTCTTCACAAAACGCCCCATTTTTTCCCTCGAAAAATGGAAAATGGATTTTTCGTGCGGTAAAAAGGAAAACTTCCTCCTGCACATTGTTCTCCATCCCAAGATGTACACACATGCACAATACGTGAACATTATCACAAACTATGCCATGATTCTAACCATAACATTGGTCGTTTGACCCGGAAGCCATGAAACTTTGGACATGATTGGTCATTTATGAGAAGGTTTTTTCGAGACGCAATCAATTTACAAAGTTTGATATTTGTACTTGGAACTATGTCACATAACATGACGCCATGCGAAGGTTTCACATAGTTCGGACCGTTTTTTCAAATTTTTATGTCCGTTTCAAACTATGGTCAAAATGGCGGACACGAAGGTTCTTAGCTAGGGGCTGAGCCTTGCTAACCTTGCACTGGATCTCTGATGAAACATCATATTGTGAGTCTAAAAATTATTTTTGCCAAAAATCATGAGCATCGGATCATGTACATGTAGTTCAAACCGGACCCACTTCCTACCGATTCGGCAGGAATTTGTCTTTTTTGCCAAAGGTGAACGGAAAGGTTTGAGATACCCCGGTTGGGACATTTCCCATGTAAGGTGGTATAATATTTGTACAAAATGTGGTACCATTCTAAAACTGTCATTTGGTAGTTGCTGCACAAAACGCCCCATTTGTTTCCCTTAGAAAATGGAAAATGGATTTTCTGTGCGTCGAAAAGGAAAACTTCCTCCTGCAACATTGTTCTCCATCCCAAAATGCACACGCATGCACAATACGAGCACCTTATCACAAACTATGCCCTGATTCTAACCATAACATTGGTCATTTGACCCGGAAGCCACGAAACTTCGGACATGATAGTTCATTTATGAGAAGGTTTTTTCGAGACGCAATCAATTTACCAAGTTTGATATTTTTCCTTGGAACTATGTCACATAACATGACGCCACGCGAAGGTTTCACATAGTTCGGGCAGTTTTTGAATTTTTTATGCCCGTTTCAAACTATGGTCAAAATGGCGGACACGAAGGTTCTTAGCTAGGTGCTGAGCCTTGCTAAACTTGGACTGGATCTCTGATGAAACATCATATTGTGAGTCTAAAAATTATTTTTTCCAAAAATCATGAGCATCAGATCATGTACCTGTAGTTCAAACCGGACCCACTTCCTACCGATTCGGCAGGAATTTGTCTTTTTTGCTAGGGGTGAACTGAAAGGTTTGAGATACCCCGGTTGGGACATTGCCCATGTAAGATGTTCTAATATTTTTACGAAATGTGGTGGTACCATTCTAAAACTATCATTTGATGGTTGCTTCACAAAACGCCTCGTTTTTTGCCCTCGAAAAATGGAAAATGGATTTTTCGTGCGGTAAAAAGGAAAACTTCCTCCTGCACATTGTTCTCCATCCCAAGATGCACACACATGCACAATACGGGAACATTATCACAAACTATGCCATGATTCTAACCATAACATTGGTCGTTTGACCCGGAAGCCACAAAACTTTGGACATGATAGGTCATTTATGAGAAGGTTTTTTCGAGACGCAATCAATTTACAAAGTTTGATATTTTTACTTGGAACTATGTCACATAACATGACGCCATGCGAAGGTTTCACATAGTTCGGACCGTTTTTCAAATTTTTATGTCCGTTTCAAACTATGGTCAAAATGGCGGACACGAAGGTTCTTAGCTAGGGGCTGAGCCTTGCTAAACTTGGACTGGATCTCTGATGAAACATCATATTGTGAGTCTAAAAATTATTTTTTTCCAAAAATCATGAGCATCAGATCATGTACCTGTAGTTCAAACCGGACCCACTTCCTACCGATTCGGCAGGAATTTGTCTTTTTTGCCAGGGGTGAACTGAAAGGTTTGAGATACCCCGGTTGGGACATTGCCCATGTAAGATGTTCTAATATTTTACAATGTGGTGGTACCATTCTAAAACTATCATTTGATGGTTGCTTCACAAAACGCCCCATTTTTTGCCCTCGAAAAATGGAAAATGGATTTTTCGTGCGGTAAAAAGGAAAACTTCCTCCTGCACATTGTTCTCCATCCCAAGATGCACACACATGCACAATACGTGAACATTATCACAAACTATGCCATGATTCTAACCATAACATTGGTCGTTTGACCCGGAAGCCACGAAACTTTGGACATGATTGGTCATTTATGAGAAGGTTTTTTCGAGACGCAATCAATTTACAAAGTTTGATATTTGTACTTGGAACTATGTCACATAACATGACGCCATGCGAAGGTTTCACATAGTTCGGACCGTTTTTTCAAATTTTTATGTCCGTTTCAAACTATGGTCAAAATGGCGGACACGAAGGTTCTTAGCTAGGGGCTGAGCCTTGCTAACCTTGCACTGGATCTCTGATGAAACATCATATTGTGAGTCTAAAAATTATTTTTGATAATAATCATGAGCATCGGATCATGTACCTGTAGTTCAAACCGGACCCACTTCCTACCGATTCGGCAGGAATATGTCTTTTTTGCCAAAGGTGAACGGAAAGGTTTGAGATACCCCGATTGGGAAATGTCCCATGTAAGGTGGTCTAATATTTGAACAAAATGTGGTACCATTCTAAAACTGTCATTTGGTAGTTGCTGCACAAAACGCCCCATTTTTTGCCCTTAGAAAATGGAAAATGGATTTTCTTTGCGTCGAAAAGGAAAACTTTCTCCTGCAACATTGTTCTCCATCCCAAAATGCACACGCATGCACAATATGAGCACATTATCACAAACTATGCCCTGATTCTAACCATAACATTGGTCATTTGACCCGGAAGCCACGATACTTCGGACGTGATAGGTCATTTATGAGAAGGTTTTTTCGAGACGCAATCAATTTACCAAGTTTGATATTTTTCCTTGGAACTATGTCACATAACATGACGCCACGCGAAGGTTTCACATAGTTCGGGCAGTTTTTGAATTTTTTATGCCCGTTTCAAACTATGGTCAAAATGGCGGACACGAAGGTTCTTAGCTAGGTGCTGAGCCTTGCTAAACTTGGGCTGGATCTCTGATGAAACATCATATTGTGAGTCTAAAAATTATTTTTTCCAATAATTATGAGCATCAGATCATGTACCTATAGTTCAAACCGGACCCACGTCCTACCGATTCGGCAGGAATTTGTCTTTTTTGCTAGGGGTGAACTGAAAGGTTTGAGATACCCCGGTTGGGACATTGCCCATGTAAGATGTTCTAATATTTTACAAATGTGGTGGTACCATTCTAAAACTATCATTTGATGGTTGCTTCACAAAACGCCTCGTTTTTTGCCCTCGAAAAATGGAAAATGGATTTTTCGTGCGGTAAAAAGGAAAACTTCCTCCTGCACATTGTTCTCCATCCCAAGATGCACACACATGCACAATACGGGAACATTATAAAAAACTATGCCATGATTCTAACCATAACATTGGTCGTTTGACCCGGAAGCCACAAAACTTTGGACATGATAGGTCATTTATGAGAAGGTTTTTTCGAGACGCAATCAATTTACAAAGTTTGATATTTTTACTTGGAACTATGTCACATAACATGACGCCATGCGAAGGTTTCACATAGTTCGGACCGTTTTTCAAATTTTTATGTCCGTTTCAAACTATGGTCAAAATGGCGGACACGAAGGTTCTTAGCTAGGGGCTGAGCCTTGCTAAACTTGCACTGGATCTCTGATGAAACATCATATTGTGAGTCTAAAAATTATTTTTGCCAAAAATCATGAGCATCGGATCATGTACCTGTAGTTCAAACCGGACCCACTTCCTACCGATTCGGCAGGAATTTGTCTTTTTTGCCAAAGGTGAACGGAAAGGTTTGAGATACCCCGGTTGGGAAATTTTCCATGTAAGGTGGTCTAATATTTGTACAAAATGTGGTACCATTCTAAAACTGTCATTTGGTAGTTGCTGCACAAAACGCCCCATTTTTTCCGCTCAGAAAATGGAAAATGTATTTTCTGTGTGTTGAAAAGGAAAACTTCCTCCTACAACATTGTTCTCCATCCCAAAATGCAAACGCATGCACAATAAGAGCACATTATCACAAACTATGCCCTGATTCTAATCATAACATTGGTCATTTGACACGGAAGCCACGAAACTTCGGACATGATAGGTCATTTATGAGAAGGTTTTTCGAGACGCGATCAATTTACCAAGTTTGATATTTTTCCTTGGAACTATGTCACATAACATGACGCCACTCGAAGGTTTCACATAGTTCGGGCAGTTTTTGAATTTTTTATGCCCGTTTCAAACTATGGTCAAAATGGCGGACACGAAGGTTCTTAGCTAGGGGCTGAGCCTTGCTAAACTTGGACTAGATCTCTGATGAAACATCATATTGTGAGTCTAAAAATTATTTTTTTCCAAAAATCATGAGCATCAGATCATGTACCTGTAGTTCAAACCGGACCCACTTCCTACCGATTCGGTAGGAATTTGTTTTTTTTGCCAGGGGTGAACTAAAAGGTTTGAGATACCCCGGTTGGGACATTGCCCATGTAAGATGTTCTAATATTTTTACGAAATGTGGTGGTACCATTCTAAAAATATCATTTAATGGTTGCTTCACAAAACACCCCATTTTTTGCCCTCGAAAAATGGAAAATGGATTTTTCGTGCGGTAAAAAGGAAAACTTCCTCCTGCACATTGTTCTCCATCCCAAGATGCACACGCATGCACAATACGGGAACATTATCACAAACTATGCCATGATTCTAACCATAACATTGGTCGTTTGACCCGGAAGCCACGAAACTTTGGACATGATAGGTCATTTATGAGAAGGTTTTTTCGAGACGCAATTAATTTACAAAGTTTAATATTTTTACTTGGAACTATGTCACATAACATGACGCCATGCGAAGGTTTCATATAGTTCGGACCGTTTTTCAAATTTTTATGTCCGTTTCAAACTATGGTCAAAATGGCGGACACAAAGGTTCTTAGCTAGGGGCTGAGCCTTGCTAAACTTGCACTGGATCTCTGATGAAACATCATATTATGAGTCTAAAACTTATTTTTTCCAAAAATCATGAGCATCGGATCATGTACCTGAAGTTCAAACCGGACCCACTTCCTACCGATTCGGCAGGAATTTGTTTTTTTGCCAAAGATGAACGGAAAGGTTTGAGATACCCTGGTTGGGACATTTCTCATGTAAGGTGGTCTAATATTTGTACAAAATGTGGTACCATTCTAAAACTGTCATTTGGTAGTTGCTGCACAAAACGCCCCATTTTTTGCGCTCAGAAAATGGAAAATGGATTTTCTGTGCGTTGAAAAGGAAAACTTCCTCCTACAACATTGTTCTCCATCCCAAAATGCACATGCATGCACAATACGAGCACATTATCACAAACTATGCCCTAATTCATTTGAATCGGAAGCCACGAAACTTCGAACATGATAGGTCATTTATGAGAAGGTTTTTTGAGAAGCGATCAATTTACCAAGTTTGATATTTTTCGTTGGAACTATGTCACATAACATGATCCCACGCGAAGGTTTCACATAGTTCGGGCAGTTTTTGAAATTTTTATGCCCATTTCAAACTATGGTCATAATGGCGGACACGAAGGTTCTTAGCTAGGGGCTGAGCCTTGCTAAACTTGGACTGGATCTCTGATGAAACATCTTATTGTGAGTCTAAAAATTATTTTTTTCCAAAAATCATGAGCATCAGATCATGTACCTGTAGTTCAAACCGGACCCACTTCCTACCGATTCGGCAGGAATTTGTCTTTTTTTCCAGGGGTGAACTGAAAGGTTTGAGATACCCTGGTTGGGACATTGCCCATGTAAGATGTTCTAATAGTTTTATGAAATGTGGTGGTACCATTCTAAAACTATCATTTGATGGTTGCTTCACAAAACGCCCCATTTTTTGCCCTCAAAAAATGGAAAATGGATTTTTCATGCGGTAAAAAGGAAATGTTCCTCCTGCACATTGTTCTCCATACCAATATGCACACACATGCACAATACGGGAACATTATCAAAAACTATGCCATGATTCTAACCATAACATTGGTCGTTTGACCCGGAAGCCACAAAACTTTGGACATGATAGGTCATTTATGAGAAGGTTTTTTCGAGACGCAATCAATTTACAAAGTTTGATATTTTTACTTGGAACTATGTCACATAACATGACGCCATGCGAAGGTTTCACATAGTTCGGACCGTTTTTCAAATTTTTATGTCCGTTTCAAACTATGGTCAAAATGGCGGACACGAAGGTTCTTAGATATGGGCTGAGCCTTGCTAAACTTGGACTGGATCTCTGATGAAACATCATATTGTGAGTCTAAAAATTATTTTTTTCCAAAAATCATGAGCATCAGATCATGTACCTGTAGTTCAAACCGGACCCACTTCCTACCGATTCGGCAGGAATTTGTCTTTTTTGCCAGGGGTAAACTAAAAGGTTTGAGATACCCCGGTTGGGACATTGCCCATGTAAGATGTTCTAATATGTTTACGAAATGTGGTGGTACCATTCTAAAAATATCATTTGATGGTTTCTTCACAAAACGCCCCATTTTTTTCCCTCGAAAAATGGAAAATGGATTTTTCGTGCGGTAAAAAGGAAAACTTCCTCCTGCACATTGTTCTCCATCCCAAGATGTACACACATGCACAATACGTGAACATTATCACAAACTATGCCATGATTCTAACCATAACATTGGTCGTTTGACCCGGAAGCCACGAAACTTTGGACATGATAGGTCATTTATGAGAAGGTTTTTTCGAGACGCAATCAATTTACAAAGTTTGATATTTTTACTTGGAACTATGTCACATAACATGACGCCATGCGAAGGTTTCACATAGTTCGGACCGTTTTTCAAATTTTTATGTCCGTTTCAAACTATGGTCAAAATGGCGGACACGAAGGTTCTTAGCTAGGGGCTGAGCCTTGCTAAACTTGCACTGGATCTCTGATGCAACATCATATTGTGAGTCTAAAAATTATTTTTGCCAAAAATCATGAGCATCGGATCATGTACCTGTAGTTCAAACCGGACCCACTTCCTACCGATTCGGCAGGAATTTGTTTTTTTTTGCCAAAGATGAACGGAAAGTTTTGAGATACCCCGGTTGGGACATTTCTCATATAAGGTGGTCTAAGATTTGTACAAAATGTGGTACCATTCTAAAACTGTCATTTGGTAGTTGCTGCACAAAACGCCCCATTTTTTGCGCTCAGAAAATGGAAAATGGATTTTCTGTGCGTCGAAAAGGAAAACTTCCTCCTACAATATCGTTCTCCATCCCAAAATGCACATGCATGCACAATACGAGGACATTATCACAAACTATGCCCTGATTCATTTGACCCGGAAGCCACGAAACTTCGAACATGATAGGTCATTTATGAGAAGGTTTTTTGAGAAGCGATCAATTTACCAAGTTTGATATTTTTCCTTGGAACTATGTCACATAACATGACGCCACGCGAAGGTTTCACATAGTTCGGGCAGTTTTTGAATTTTTTATGCCCGTTTCAAACTATGGTCATAATGGCGGACACGAAGGTTCTTAGATAGGGGTTGAGCCTTACTAAACTTGCACTGGATCTCTGATGAAACATCATATTGTGAGTCTAAAAATTATTTTTTCCAAAAATGATGAGCATCAGATCATGTACCTGTAGTTCAAACCGGACCCACTTCCTACTGATTCGGCAGGAATTTGTCTTTTTTGCCAGGGGTGAACTGAAAGGTTTGAGATACCCCGGTTGGGACATTTCCCATGTAAGGTGCTATAATATTTGTACAAAATGTGGTACCATTCTAAAAATTTCATTTGGTAGTTGCTGCACAAAACGCCCCATTTTTTGCGCTCAGAAAATGGAAAATGGATTTTCTGTGCGTCGAAAAGGAAAACTTCCTCCTGCAACATTGTTCTCCATCCCAAAAGGCACACGCATGCACAATACGAGCACATTATCACAAACTATGCCCTAATTCTAACCATAACATTGGTCATTTGACCCGGAAGCCACGAAACTTCGGACATGATAGGTCATTTATGAGAAGGATTTTTCGAGACGCAATCAATTTACCAAGTTTGATATTTTTCGTTGAAACTATGTCACATAACATGACGCCACGCGAAGGTTTCACATAGTTCGGGCAGTTTTTGAATTTTTTATGCCCGTTTCAAACTATGGTCAAAATGGCGGACACGAAGGTTCTTAGCTAGGGGCTGAGCCTTGCTAAACTTGGACTGGATCTCTGATGAAACATCATATTGTGAGTCTAAAAATTATTTTTTCCAAAAATGATGAGCATCAGATCATGTAACTGTAGTTCAAACCGGACCCACTTCCTACCGATTCGGCAGGAATTTGTCTTTTTTTGCCAAAGGTGAACTGAAAGGTTTGAGATACCCCGGTTGGGACATTGCCCATGTAAGATGTTCTAATATTTGTACAAATGTGGTGGTACCATTATAAAACTATCATTTGATGGTTGCTTCACAAAACGCCCCGTTTTTTGCCCTCGAAAAATGGAAAATGGATTTTTCGTGCGGTAAAAAGGAAAACTTCCTCCTGCACATTGTTCTCCATCCCAAGATGCACACGCATGCACAATACGGAAACATTATCACAAACTATGCCATGATTCTAACCATAACATTGCTCGTTTGACCCGGAAGCCATGGAACTTTGGACATGATAGGTCATTTATGAGAAGGTTTTTTCGAGACGTAATCAATTTACAAAGTTTGATATTTTTACTTGGAACTATGTCACATAACATGACGCCATGCGAAGGTTTCACATAGTTCGGACCGTTTTTCAAATTTTTATGTCTGTTTCAAACTTTGGTCAAAATGGCGGACACGAAGGTTCTTAGCTAGGGGCTGAGCCTTGCTAAACTTGCACTGGATCTCTGATGAAACATCATATTATGCGTCTAAAAATTATTTTTGCCAAAAATCATGAGCATCGGATCATGTACCTGTAGTTCAAACCGGACCCACATCCTACCGATTCGGCAGGAATTTGTCTTTTTTGCCAAAGGTGAACGGAAAGGTTTGAGATACCCCGGTTGGGACATTTCCCATGTAAGGTGGTCTAATATTTGTACAAAATGTGGTACCATTCTAAAACTTTCATTTGGTAGTTGCTGCACAAAACGCCCCATTTTTTGCGCTTAGAAAATGGAAAATGGATTTTCTGTGCGTCGAAAAGGAAAACTTCCTCCTGCAACATTTTTATCCATCCCAAAAGGCACACGCATGCACAATACGAGAACATTATCACAAACTATGCCCTAATTCTAACCATAACATTGGTCATTTCACCCGGAAGCCACGAAACTTCTGACATGATAGGTCATTTATGAGAAGGTTTTTTCGAGACGCAATCAATTTACCAAGTTTGATATTTTTCCTTGAAACTATATCACATAACATGACGCCACGCGAAGGTTTCACATAGTTCGGACCGTTTTTCAAATTTTTATGTCCGTTTCAAACTATGGTCAAAATGGCGGACACGAAGGTTCTTAGATAGGGGCTGAGCCTTGCTAAACTTGCACTGGATCTCTTATGAAACATCATATTGTGAGTCTAAAAATTATTTTTCCAAAAATGATGAGCATCAGATCATGTACCTGTAGTTCAAACCGGACCCACTTCCTGCCGATTCGGCAGGAATTTGTCTTTTTTTGCCAGGGGTGAACTGAAAGGTTTGAGATACCCCGGTTGGGACATTTCCCATGTAAGGTGGTATAATATTTGTACAAAATGTGGAACCATTCTAAAACTGTCATTTGGTAGTTGCTGCACAAAACGCCCCATTTTTTGCGCTCAGAAAATGGAAAATGTATTTTCTGTGCGTCGAAAAGGAAAACTTCCTCCTGCAACATTGTTCTCCATCCCAAAAGGCACACGCATGCACAATACGAGCACATTATCACAAACTATGCCCTAATTCTAACGATAACATTGGTCATTTCACCCGGAAGCCACGAAACTTCGGACATGATAGGTCATTTATGAGAAGGTTTTTTCGAGACGCAATCAATTTACCAAGTTTGATATTTTTCCTTGAAACTATGTCACATAACATGACACCACGGGAAGGTTTCACATAGTTCGGGGAGTTTTTGAATTTTTATGCCCGTTTCAAACTATGGTCAAAATGGCGGACACGAAGGTTCTTAGCTAGGGGCTGAGCCTTGCTAAACTTGGACTGGATCTCTGATGAAACATCATATTGTGAGTCTAAAAATTATTTTTTCCAAAAATGATGAGCATCAGATCATGTAACTGTCGTTCAAACCGGACCCACTTCCTACCGATTTGGTAGGAATTTGTCTTTTTTGCCAAAGGTGAACTGAAAGGTTTGAGATACCCCGGTTGGGACATTGCCCATGTAAGATGTTCTAATATTTGTACAAATGTGGTGGTACCATTATAAAACTATCATTTGATGTTTGCTTCACAAAACGCCCCGTTTTTTGCCCTCGAAAAATGGAAAATGGATTTTTCGTGCGGTAAAAAGGAAAACTTCCTCCTGCACATTGTTCTCCATCCCAAGATGCACACACATGCACAATACGGGAACATTATCACAAACTATGCCATGTTTCTAACCATAACATTGCTCGTTTGACCCGGAAGCCATGGAACTTTGGACATGATAGGTCATTTATGAGAAGGTTTTTTCGAGACGCAATCAATTTACAAAGTTTGATATTTTTACTTGGAACTATGTCACATAACATGACGCCATGCGAAGGTTTCACATAGTTCGGACCGTTTTTCAAATTTTTATGTCCGTTTCAAACTATGGTCAAAATGGCGGACACGAAGGTTCTTAGCTAGGGGCTGAGCCTTGCTAAACTTGCACTGGATCTCTGATGAAACATCATATTGTGAGTCTAAAAATTATTTTTGCCAAAAATCATGAGCATCGGATCATGTACCTGTAGTTCAAACCGGACCCACTTCCTACCGATTCGGCAGGAATTTGTCTTTTTTGCCAAAGGTGAACGGAAAGGTTTGAGATACCCGGTTGGGACATTTCCCATGTAAGGTGGTCTAATATTTGTACAAAATGTGGTACCATTCTAAAACTGTCATTTGGTAGTTGCTGCACAAAACGCCCCATTTTTTGCGCTTAGAAAATGGAAAATGGATTTTCTGTGCGTCGAAAAGGAAAACTTCCTCCTGCAACATTTTTATCCATCCCAAAAGGCACACGCATGCACAATACGAGAACATTATCACAAACTATGCCCTAATTCTAACCATAACATTGGTCATTTCACCCGGAAGCCACGAAACTTCCGACATGATAGGTAATTTATGAGAAGGTTTTTTCGAGACGCAATCAATTTACCAAGTTTGATATTTTTCCTTGAAACTATGTCACATAACATGACGCCACGGGAAGGTTTCACATAGTTCGGACCGTTTTTCAAATTTTTATGTCCGTTTCAAACTATGGTCAAAATGGCGGACACGAAGGTTCTTAGATAGGGGCTGAGCCTTGCTAAACTTGCACTGGATCTCTGATGAAACATCATATTGTGAGTCTAAAAATTATTTTTTCCAAAAATGATGAGCATCAGATCATGTACCTGTAGTTCAAACCGGACCCACTTCCTACCGATTCGGCAGGAATTTGTCTTTTTTGCCAGGGGTGAACTGAAAGGTTTGAGATACCCCGGTTGGGACATTTCCCATGTAAGGTGGTATAATATTTGTACAAAATGTGGTACCATTCTAAAACTGTCATTTGGTAGTTGCTGCACAAAACGCCCCATTTTTTGCGCTCAGAAAATGGAAAATGTATTTTCTGTGCGTCGAAAAGGAAAACTTCCTCCTGCAACATTGTTCTCCATCCCAAAAGGCACACGCATGCACAATACGAGCACATTATCACAAACTATGCCCTAATTCTAACCATAACATTGGTCATTTCACCCGGAAGCCACGAAACTTCGGACATGATAGGTCATTTATGAGAAGGTTTTTTCGAGACGCAATCAATTTACCAAGTTTGATATTTTTCCTTGAAACTATGTCACATAACATGACGCCACGCGAAGGTTTCACATAGTTCGGGCAGTTTTTGAATTTTTTATGCCCGTTTCAAACTATGGTCAAAATGGCGGACACGAAGGTTCTTAGCTAGGGGCTGAGCCTTGCTAAACTTGGACTGGATCTCTGATGAAACATCATATTGTGAGTCTAAAAATTATTTTTTCCAAAAATGATGAGCATCAGATCATGTAACTGTAGTTCAAACCGGACCCACTTACCGATTCCGATTCGGCAGGTTTGTCTTTTTTTGCCAAAGGTGAACTGAAAGGTTTGAGATACCCCGGTTGGGACATTGCCCATGTAAGATGTTCTAATATTTGTACAAATGTGGTGGTACCATTATAAAACTATCATTTGATGGTTGCTTCACAAAACGCCCCGTTTTCTGCCCTCGAAAAATGGAAAATGGATTTTTCGTGCGGTAAAAAGGAAAACTTCCTCCTGCACATTGTTCTCCATCCCAAGATGCACACACATGCACAATACGGGAACATTATCACAAACTATGCCATGTTTCTAACCATAACATTGCTCGTTTGACCCGGAAGCCATGGAACTTTGGACATGATAGGTCATTTATGAGAAGGTTTTTTCGAGACGCAATCAATTTACAAAGTTTGATATTTTTACTTGGAACTATGTCACATAACATGACGCCATGCGAAGGTTTCACATAGTTCGGACCGTTTTTCAAATTTTTATGTCCGTTTCAAACTATGGTCAAAATGGCGGACACGAAGGTTCTTAGCTAGGGGCTGAGCCTTGCTAAACTTGCACTGGATCTCTGATGAAACATCATATTGTGAGTCTAAAAATTATTTTTTCCAAAAATCATGAGCATCGGATCATGTACCTTTAGTTCAAACCGGACCCACATCCTACCGATTCGGCAGGAATTTGTCTTTTTTGCCAAAGGTGAACGGAAAGGTTTGAGATACCCTGGTTGGGACATTTCCCATGTAAGGTGGTCTAATATTTGTACAAAATGTGGTACCATTCTAAAACTTTCATTTGGTAGTTGCTGCACAAAACGCCCCATTTTTTGCGCTTAGAAAATGGAAAATGGATTTTCTGTGCGTCGAAAAGGAAAACTTCCTCCTGCAACATTTTTATCCATCCCAAAAGGCACACGCATGCACAATACGAGAACATTATCACAAACTATGCCCTAATTCTAACCATAACATTGGTCATTTCACCCGGAAGCCACGAAACTTCGGACATGATAGGTCATTTATGAGAAGGTTTTTTCGAGACGCAATCAATTTACCAAGTTTGATATTTTTCTTGAAACTATGTCACATAACATGACGCCACGCGAAGGTTTCACATAGTTCGGACCGTTTTTCAAATTTTTATGTCCGTTTCAAACTATGGTCAAAATGGCGGACACGAAGGTTCTTAGATAGGGGCTGAGCCTTGCTAAACTTGCACTGGATCTCTGATGAAACATCATATTGTGAGTCTAAAAATTATTTTTTCCAAAAATGATGAGCATCAGATCATGTACCTGTAGTTCAAACCGGACCCACTTCCTACCGATTCGGCAGGAATTTGTCTTTTTTGCCAGGGGTGAACTGAAAGGTTTGAGATACCCCGGTTGGGACATTTCCCATGTAAGGTGGTATAATATTTGTACAAAATGTGGTACCATTCTAAAACTGTCATTTGGTAGTTGCTGCACAAAACGCCCCATTTTTTGCGCTCAGAAAATGGAAAATGTATTTTCTGTGCGTCGAAAAGGAAAACTTCCTCCTGCAACATTGTTCTCCATCCCAAAAGGCACACGCATGCACAATACGAGCACATTATCACAAACTATGCCCTAATTCTAACGATAACATTGGTCATTTCACCCGGAAGCCACGAAACTTCGGACATGATAGGTCATTTATGAGAAGGTTTTTTCGAGACGCAATCAATTTACCAAGTTTGATATTTTTCCTTGAAACTATGTCACATAACATGACGCCACGCGAAGGTTTCACATAGTTCGGGCAGTTTTTGAATTTTTTATGCCCGTTTCAAACTATGGTCAAAATGGCGGACACGAAGGTTCTTAGCTAGGGGCTGAGCCTTGCTAAACTTGGACTGGATCTCTGATGAAACATCATATTGTGAGTCTAAAAATTATTTTTTCCAAAAATGATGAGCATCAGATCATGTAACTGTAGTTCAAACCGGACCCACTTCCTACCGATTCGGTAGGAATTTGTCTTTTTTGCCAAAGGTGAACTGAAAGGTTTGAGATACCCCGGTTGGGACATTGCCCATGTAAGATGTTCTAATATTTGTACAAATGTGGTGGTACCATTATAAAACTATCATTTGATGGTTGCTTCACAAAACGCCCCGTTTTTTGCCCTCGAAAAATGGAAAATGGATTTTTCGTGCGGTAAAAAGGAAAACTTCCTCCTGCACATTGTTCTCCATCCCAAGATGCACACACATGCACAATACGGGAACATTATCACAAACTATGCCATGTTTCTAACCATAACATTGCTCGTTTGACCCGGAAGCCATGGAACTTTGGACATGATAGGTCATTTATGAGAAGGTTTTTTCGAGACGCAATCAATTTACAAAGTTTGATATTTTTACTTGGAACTATGTCACATAACATGACGCCATGCGAAGGTTTCACATAGTTCGGACCGTTTTTCAAATTTTTATGTCCGTTTCAAACTATGGTCAAAATGGCGGACACGAAGGTTCTTAGCTAGGGGCTGAGCCTTGCTAAACTTGCACTTGATCTCTGATGAAACATCATATTGTGAGTCTAAAAATTATTTTTTCCAAAAATCATGAGCATCGGATCATGTACCTGTAGTTCAAACCGGACCCACTTCCTACCGATTCGGCAGGAATTTGTCTTTTTTGCCAAAGGTGAACGGAAAGGTTTGAGATACCCCGGTTGGGACATTTCCCATCTAAGGTGGTCTAATATTTGTACAAAATGTGGTACCATTCTAAAACTGTCATTTGGTAGTTGCTGCACAAAACTTCCCATTTTTTGCGCTCAGAAAATGGAAAATGGATTTTCTGTGCGTCGAAAAGGAAAACTTCCTCCTGCAACATTTTTATCCATCCCAAAAGGCACACGCATGCACAATACGAGCACATTATCACAAACTATGCCCTAATTCTAACCATAACATTGGTCATTTCACCCGGAAGCCACGAAACTTCCGACATGATAGGTCATTTATGAGAAGGTTTTTTCGAGACGCAATCAATTTACCAAGTTTGATATTTTTCCTTAAAACTATGTCACATAACATGACGCCACGCGAAGGTTTCACATAGTTCGGGCAGTTTTTGAATTTTTTATGCCCGTTTCAAACTATGGTCAAAATGGCGGACACGAAGGTTCTTAGCTAGGGGCTGAGCCTTGCTAAACTTGGACTGGATCTCTGATGAAACATCATATTGTGAGTCTAAAAATTATTTTTTCCAAAAATGATGAGCATCAGATCATGTACCTGTAGTTCAAACCGGACCCACTTCCTACGGATTCGGTAGGAATTTGTCTTTTTTTGCCAAAGGTGAACTGAAAGGTTTGAGATACCCCGGTTGGGACATTGCCCATGTAAGATGTTCTAATATTTGTACAAATGTGGTGGTACCATTATAAAACTATCATTTGATGGTTGCTTCACAAAACGCCCCGTTTTTTGCCCTCGAAAAATGGAAAATGGATTTTTCGTGTGGTAAAAAGGAAAACTTCCTCCTGCACATTGTCCTCCATCCCAAGATGCACACACATGCACAATACGGGAACTTTATCACAAACTATGCCCTAATTCTAACCATAACATTGGTCATTTCACCCGGAAGCCACGAAACTTCGGACATGATAGGTCATTTATGAGAAGGATTTTTCGAGACGCAATCAATTTACCAAGTTTGATATTTTTCCTTGAAACTATGTCACATAACATGACGCCACGGGAAGGTTTCACATAGTTCGGGCAGTTTCTGAATTTTTTATGCCCGTTTCAAACTATGGTCAAAATGGCGGACACGAAGGTTCTTAGCTAGGGGCTAAGCCTTGCTAAACTTGGACTGGATCTCTGATGAAACATCATATTGTGAGTCTAAAAATTATTTTTTCCAAAAATGATGAGCATCAGATCAGGTAACTGTAGTTCAAACCGGACCCACTTCCTACCGATTTGGCAGGAATTTGTCTTTTTTTGCCAAAGGTGAACTGAAAGGTTTGAGATACCCCGGTTGGGACATTGCCCATGTAAGATGTTCTAATATTTGTACAAATGTGGTGGTACCATTATAAAACTATCATTTGATGGTTGCTTCACAAAACGCCCCGTTTTTTGCCCTCGAAAAATGGAAAATGGATTTTTCGTGCGGTAAAAAGGAAAACTTCCTCCTGCACATTGTTCTCCATCCCAAGATGCACACACATGCACAATACGGGAACATTATCACAAACTATGCCATGTTTCTAACCATAACATTGCTCGTTTGACCCGGAAGCCATGGAACTTTGGACATGATAGGTCATTTATGAGAAGGTTTTTTCGAGACGCAATCAATTTACAAAGTTTGATATTTTTACTTGGAACTATGTCACATAACATGACGCCATGCGAAGGTTTCACATAATTCGGACCGTTTTTCAAATTTTTATGTTTGTTTCAAACTATGGTCAAAATGGCGGACACGAAGGTTCTTAGCTAGGGGCTGAGCCTTGCTAAACTTGCACTGGATCTCTGATGAAACATCATATTGTGAGTCTAAAAATTATTTTTGCCAAAAATCATGAGCATCGGATCATGTACCTGTAGTTCAAACCGGACCCACATCCTACCGATTCGGCAGGAATTTGTCTTTTTTGCCAAAGGTGAACGGAAAGGTTTGAGATACCCTGGTTGGGACATTTCCCATGTAAGGTGGTCTAATATTTGTACAAAATGTGGTACCATTCTAAAACTGTCATTTGGTAGTTGCTGCACAAAACGCCCCATTTTTTGCGCTTAGAAAATGGAAAATGGATTTTCTGTGCGTCGAAAAGGAAAACTTCCTCCTGCAACATTTTTCTTCATCCAAAAAGGCACACGCATGCACAATACGAGAACATTATCACAAACTATGCCCTAATTCTAACCATAACATTGGTCATTTCACCCGGAAGCCACGAAACTTCCGACATGATAGGTCATTTATGAGAAGGTTTTTTCGAGACGCAATCAATTTACCAAGTTTGATATTTTTCCTTGAAACTATATCACATAACATGACGCCACGCGAAGGTTTCACATAGTTCAGACCGTTTTTCAAATTTTTATGTCCGTTTCAAACTATGGTCAAAATGGCGGACACGAAGGTTCTTAGATAGGGGCTGAGCCTTGCTAAACTTGCACTGGATCTCTTATGAAACATCATATTGTGAGTCTAAAAATTATTTTTTCCAAAAATGATGAGCATCAGATCATGTACCTGTAGTTCAAACCGGACCCACTTCCTACCGATTCGGCAGGAATTTGTCTTTTTTGCCAGGGGTGAACTGAAAGGTTTGAGATACCCCGGTTGGGACATTTCCCATGTAAGGTGGTATAATATTTGTAAAAAATGTGGTACCATTCTAAAATTGTCATTTGGTAGTTGCTGCACAAAACGCCCCATTTTTGCGCTCAGAAAATGGAAAATGTATTTTCTGTGCGTCGAAAAGGAAAACTTCCTCCTGCACATTGTTCTCCATCGCAAGATGCACACACATGCAAAATACGGGAACATTATCACAAACTATGCTATGTTTCTAACCATAACATTGCTCGTTTGACCCGGAAGCCATGGAACTTTGGACATGATAGGTCATTTATGAGAAGGTTTTTTCGAGACGCAATCAATTTACAAAGTTTGATATTTTTACTTGGAACTATGTCGCATAACATGACGCCATGCGAAGGTTTCACATAGTTCGGACCGTTTTTCAAAATTTTATGTCCGTTTCAAACTATGGTCAAAATGGCGGACACGAAGGTTCTTAGCTAGGGGCTGAGCCTTGCTAAACTTGCACTTGATCTCTGATGAAACATCATATTGTGAGTCTAAAAATTATTTTTGCCAAAAATCATGAGCATCGGATCATGTACCTGTAGTTCAAACTGGACCCACTTCCTACCGATTCGGCAGGAATTTGTCTTTTTTGCCAAAGGTGAACGGAAAGGTTTGAGATACCCCGGTTGGGACATTTCCCATGTAAGGTGGTCTAATATTTGTACAAAATGTGGTACCATTCTAAAACTGTCATTTGGTAGTTGCTGCACAAAACGCCCCATTTTTTGCACTCAGAAAATGGAAAATGGATTTTCTGTGCGTCGAAAAGGAAAACTTCCTCCTGCAACATTTTTATCCATCCCAAAAGGCACACGCATGCACAATACGAGAACATTATCACAAACTATGCCCTAATTCTAACCATAACATTGGTCATTTCACCCGGAAGCCACGAAACTTCGGACATGATAGGTCATTTATGAGAAGGTTTTTTCGAGACGCAATCAATTTACCAAGTTTGATATTTTTCCTTGAAACTATATCACATAACATGACGCCACGCGAAGGTTTCACATAGTTCGGACCGTTTTTCAAATTTTTTTGTCCGTTTCAAACTATGGTCAAAATGGCGGACACGAAGGTTCTTAGATAGGGGCTGAGCCTTGCTAAACTTGCACTGGATCTCTGATGAAACATCATATTGTGAGTCTAAAAATTATTTTTTCCAAAAATGATGAGCATCAGATCATGTACCTGTAGTTCAAACCGGACCCACTTCCTACCGATTCGGCAGGAATTTGTCTTTTTTGCCAGGGGTGAACTGAAAGGTTTGAGATACCCCGGTTGGGACATTTCCCATGTAAGGTGGTATAATATTTGTACAAAATGTGGTACCATTCTAAAACTGTCATTTGGTAGTTGCTGCACAAAACGCCCCATTTTTTGCGCTCAGAAAATGGAAAATGTATTTTCTGTGCGTCGAAAAGGAAAACTTCCTCCTGCAACATTGTTCTCCATCCCAAAAGGCACACGCATGCACAATACGAGCACATTATCACAAACTATGCCCTAATTCTAACGATAACATTGGTCATTTCACCCGGAAGCCACGAAACTTCGGACATGATAGGTCATTTATGAGAAGGTTTTTTCGAGACGCAATCAATTTACCAAGTTTGATATTTTTCCTTGAAACTATGTCACATAACATGACGCCACGCGAAGGTTTCACATAGTTCGGGCAGTTTTTGAATTTTTTATGCCCGTTTCAAACTATGGTCAAAATGGCGGACACGAAGGTTCTTAGCTAGGGGCTGAGCCTTGCTAAACTTGCACTGGATCTCTTATGAAACATCATATTGTGAGTCTAAAAATTATTTTTTCCAAAAATGATGAGCATCAGATCATGTACCTGTAGTTCAAACCGGACCCACTTCCTACCGATTCGGCAGGAATTTGTCTTTTTTGCCAGGGGTGAACTGAAAGGTTTGAGATACCCCGGTTGGGACATTTCCCATGTAAGGTGGTATAATATTTGTACAAAATGTGGTACCATTCTAAAACTGTCATTTGGTAGTTGCTGCACAAAACGCCCCATTTTTGCGCTCAGAAAATGGAAAATGTATTTTATGTGCGTCGAAAAGGAAAACTTCCTCCTGCACATTGTTCTCCATCCCAAGATGCACACACATGCACAATACGGGAACATTATCACAAACTATGCCATGTTTCTAACCATAACATTGCTCGTTTGACCCGGAAGCCATGGAACTTTGGACATGATAGGTCATTTATGAGAAGGTTTTTTCGAGACGCAATCAATTTACAAAGTTTGATATTTTTACTTGGAACTATGTCACATAACATGACGCCATGCGAAGGTTTCACATAGTTCGGACCGTTTTTCAAATTTTTATGTCCGTTTCAAACTATGGTCAAAATGGCGGACACGAAGGTTCTTAGCTAGGGGCTGAGCCTTGCTAAACTTGCACTTGATCTCTGATGAAACATCATATTGTGAGTCTAAAAATTATTTTTGCCAAAAATCATGAGCATCGGATCATGTACCTGTAGTTCAAACTGGACCCACTTCCTACCGATTCGGCAGGAATTTTTCTTTTTTGCCAAAGGTGAACGGAAAGGTTTGAGATACCCCGGTTGGGACATTTCCCATCTAAGGTGGTCTAATATTTGTACAAAATGTGGTACCATTCTAAAACTGTCATTTGGTAGTTGCTGCACAAAACGCCCCATTTTTTGCACTCAGAAAATGGAAAATGGATTTTCTGTGCGTCGAAAAGGAAAACTTCCTCCTGCAACATTTTTATCCATCCCAAAAGGCACACGCATGCACAATACGAGAACATTATCACAAACTATGCCCTAATTCTAACCATAACATTGGTCATTTCACCCGGAAGCCACGAAACTTCGGACATGATAGGTCATTTATGAGAAGGTTTTTTCGAGACGCAATCAATTTACCAAGTTTGATATTTTTCCTTGAAACTATATCACATAACATGACGCCACGCGAAGGTTTCACATAGTTCGAACCGTTTTTCAAATTTTTTTGTCCGTTTCAAACTATGGTCAAAATGGCGGACACGAAGGTTCTTAGATAGGGGCTGAGCCTTGCTAAACTTGCACTGGATCTCTGATGAAACATCATATTGTGAGTCTAAAAATTATTTTTTCCAAAAATGATGAGCATCAGATCATGTACCTGTAGTTCAAACCGAACCCACTTCCTACCGATTCGGCAGGAATTTGTCTTTTTTGCCAGGGGTGAACTGAAAGGTTTGAGATACCCCGGTTGGGACATTTCCCATGTAAGGTGGTATAATATTTGTACAAAATGTGGTACCATTCTAAAACTGTCATTTGGTAGTTGCTGCACAAAACGCCCCATTTTTGCGCTCAGAAAATGGAAAATGTATTTTATGTGCATCGAAAAGGAAAACTTCCTCCTGCACATTGTTCTCCATCCCAAGATGCACACACATGCACAATACGGGAACATTATCACAAACTATGCCATGTTTCTAACCATAACATTGCTCGTTTGACCCGGAAGCCATGGAACTTTGGACATGATAGGTCATTTATGAGAAGGTTTTTTCGAGACGCAATCAATTTACAAAGTTTGATATTTTTACTTGGAACTATGTCACATAACATGACGCCATGCGAAGGTTTCACATAGTTCGGACCGTTTTTCAAATTTTTATGTCCGTTTCAAACTATGGTCAAAATGGCGGACACGAAGGTTCTTAGCTAGGGGCTGAGCCTTGCTAAACTTGCACTTGATCTCTGATGAAACATCATATTGTGAGTCTAAAAATTATTTTTGCCAAAAATCATGAGCATCGGATCATGTACCTGTAGTTCAAACTGGACCCACTTCCTACCGATTCGGCAGGAATTTTTCTTTTTTGCCAAAGGTGAACGGAAAGGTTTGAGATACCCCGGTTGGGACATTTCCCATCTAAGGTGGTCTAATATTTGTACAAAATGTGGTACCATTCTAAAACTGTCATTTGGTAGTTGCTGCACAAAACGCCCCATTTTTTGCACTCAGAAAATGGAAAATGGATTTTCTGTGCGTCGAAAAGGAAAACTTCCTCCTGCAACATTTTTATCCATCCCAAAAGGCACACGCATGCACAATACGAGAACATTATCACAAACTATGCCCTAATTCTAACCATAACATTGGTCATTTCACCCGGAAGCCACGAAACTTCGGACATGATAGGTCATTTATGAGAAGGTTTTTTCGAGACGCAATCAGTTTACCAAGTTTGATATTTTTCCTTGAAACTATATCACATAACATGACGCCACGCGAAGGTTTCACATAGTTCGAACCGTTTTTCAAATTTTTTTGTCCGTTTCAAACTATGGTCAAAATGGAGGACACGAAGGTTCTTAGATAGGGGCTGAGCCTTGCTAAACTTGCACTGGATCTCTGATGAAACATCATATTGTGAGTCTAAAAATTATTTTTTCCAAAAATGATGAGCATCAGATAATGTACCTGTAGTTCAAACCGGACCCACTTCCTACCGATTCGGCAGGAATTTTTCTTTTTTGCCAGGGGTGAACTGAAAGGTTTGAGATACCCCGGTTGGGACATTTCCCATGTAAGGTGGTATAATATTTGTACAAAATGTGGTACCATTCTAAAACTGTCATTTGGTAGTTGCTGCACAAAACGCCCCATTTTTTGCGCTCAGAAAATGGAAAATGTATTTTCTGTGCGTCGAAAAGGAAAACTTCCTTCTGCAACATTGTTCTCCATCCCAAAAGGCACACGCATGCACAATACGAGAACATTATCACAAACTATGCCCTAATTCTAACGATAACATTGGTCATTTCACCCGGAAGCCACGAAACTTCGGACATGATAGGTCATTTATGAGAAGGTTTTTTCGAGACGCAATCAATTTACAAAGTTTGATATTTTTACTTGGAACTATGTCACATAACATGACGCCATGCGAAGGTTTCACATAGTTCGGACCGTTTTTCAAATTTTTATGTCCGTTTCAAACTATGGTCAAAATGGCGGACACGAAGGTTCTTAGCTAGGGGCTGAGCCTTGCTAAACTTGCACTTGAGCTCTGATGAAACATCATATTGTGAGTCTAAAAATTATTTTTGCCAAAAATCATGAGCATCGGATCATGTACCTGTAGTTCAAACTGGACCCACTTCCTACCGATTCGGCAGGAATTTTTCTTTTTTGCCAAAGGTGAACGGAAAGGTTTGAGATACCCCGGTTGGGACATTTCCCATCTAAGGTGGTCTAATATTTGTACAAAATGTGGTACCATTCTAAAACTGTCATTTGGTAGTTGCTGCACAAAACGCCCCATTTTTTGCACTCAGAAAATGGAAAATGGATTTTCTGTGCGTCGAAAAGGAAAACTTCCTCCTGCAACATTTTTATCCATCCCAAAAGGCACACACATGCACAATACGAGAACATTATCACAAACTATGCCCTAATTCTAACCATAACATTGGTCATTTTACCCGGAAGCCACGAAACTTCGGACATGATAGGTCATTTATGAGAAGGTTTTTTCGAGACGCAATCAATTTACCAAGTTTGATATTTTTCCTTGAAACTATATCACATAACATGACGCCACGCGAAGGTTTCACATAGTTCGTACCGTTTTTCAAATTTTTTTGTCCGTTTCAAACTATGGTCAAAATGGCGGACACGAAGGTTCTTAGATAGGGGCTGAGCCTTGCTAAACTTGCACTGGATCTCTGATGAAACATCATATTGTGAGTCTAAAAATTATTTTTTCCAAAAATGATGAGCATCAGATCATGTACCTGTAGTTCAAACCGGACCCACTTCCTACCGATTCGGCAGGAATTTGTCTTTTTTGCCAGGGGTGAACTGAAAGGTTTGAGATACCCCGGTTGGGACATTTCCCATGTAAGGTGGTATAATATTTGTACAAAATGTGGTACCATTCTAAAACTGTCATTTGGTAGTTGCTTCACAAAACGCCCCATTTTTTGCGCTCAGAAAATGGAAAATGTATTTTCTGTGCGTCGAAAAGGAAAACTTCCTCCTGCAACATTGTTCTCCATCCCAAAAGGCACACGCATGCACAATACGAGCACATTATCACAAACTATGCCCTAATTCTAACGATAACATTGGTCATTTCACCCGGAAGCCACGAAACTTCGGACATGATAGGTCATTTATGAGAAGGTTTTTTCGAGACGCAATCAATTTACCAAGTTTGATATTTTTCCTTGAAACTATGTCACATAACATGACGCCACGCGAAGGTTTCACATAGTTCGGGCAGTTTTTGAATTTTTTATGCCCGTTTCAAACTATGGTCAAAATGGCGGACACGAAGGTTCTTAGCTAGGGGCTGAGCCTTGCTAAACTTGGACTGGATCTCTGATGAAACATCATATTGTGAGTCTAAAAATTATTTTTTCCAAAAATGATGAGCATCAGATCATGTAACTGTAGTTCAAACCGGACCCACTTCCTACCGATTCGGTAGGAATTTGTCTTTTTTGCCAAAGGTGAACTGAAAGGTTTGAGATACCCCGGTTGGGACATTGCCCATGTAAGATGTTCTAATATTTGTACAAATGTGGTGGTACCATTATAAAACTATCATTTGATGGTTGCTTCACAAAACGCCCCGTTTTTTGCCCTCGAAAAATGGAAAATGGATTTTTCGTGCGGTAAAAAGAAAACTTCCTCCTGCACATTGTTCTCCATCCCAAGATGCACACACATGCACAATACGGGAACATTATCACAAACTATGCCATGTTTCTAACCATAACATTGCTCGTTTGACCCGGAAGCCATGGAACTTTGGACATGATAGGTCATTTATGAGAAGGTTTTTTCGAGACGCAATCAATTTACAAAGTTTGATATTTTTACTTGGAAATATGTCACATAACATGACGCCATGCGAAGGTTTCACATAGTTCGGACC
Source organism: Avena atlantica (assembly GCA_910589765.1). Classification (NCBI taxonomy): domain Eukaryota; kingdom Viridiplantae; phylum Streptophyta; class Magnoliopsida; order Poales; family Poaceae; genus Avena; species Avena atlantica. The sequence goes on from OU342736.1 coordinate 37,612,284, forward strand.
GTTTTTCAAATTTTTATGTCCGTTTCAAACTATGGTCAAAATGGCGGACACGAAGGTTCTTAGCTAGGGGCTGAGCCTTGCTAAACTTGCACTTGATCTCTGATGAAACATCATATTGTGAGTCTAAAAATTATTTTTGCCAAAAATCATGAGCATCGGATCATGTACCTGTAGTTCAAACTGGACCCACTTCCTACCGATTCGGCAGGAATTTTTCTTTTTTGCCAAAGGTGAACGGAAAGGTTTGAGATACCCCGGTTGGGACATTTCCCATCTAAGGTGGTCTAATATTTGTACAAAATGTGGTACCATTCTAAAACTATCATTTGGTAGTTGCTGCACAAAACTCCCCATTTTTTGCACTCAGAAAATGGAAAATGGATTTTCTGTGCGTCGAAAAGGAAAACTTCCTCCTGCAACATTTTTATCCATCCCAAAAGGCACACGCATGCACAATACGAGAACATTATCACAAACTATGCCCTAATTCTAACCATAACATTGGTCATTTCACCCAGAAGCCACGAAACTTCGGACATGATAGGTCATTTATGAGAAGGTTTTTTCGAGACGCAATCAATTTACCAAGTTTGATATTTTTCCTTGAAACTATATCACATAACATGACGCCACGCGAAGGTTTCACATAGTTCGGACCGTTTTTCAAATTTTTTTGTCCGTTTCAAACTATGGTCAAAATGGCGGACACGAAGGTTCTTAGATAGGGGCTGAGCCTTGCTAAACTTGCACTGGATCTCTGATGAAACATCATATTGTGAGTCTAAAAATTATTTTTTCCAAAAATGATGAGCATCAGATCATGTACCTGTAGTTCAAACCGGACCCACTTCCTACCGATTCGGCAGGAATTTGTCTTTTTTGCCAGGGGTGAACTGAAAGGTTTGAGATACCCCGGTTGGGACATTTCCCATGTAAGGTGGTATAATATTTGTACAAAATGTGGTACCATTCTAAAACTGTCATTTGGTAGTTGCTGCACAAAACGCCCCATTTTTTGCGCTCAGAAAATGGAAAATGTATTTTCTGTGCGTCGAAAAGGAAAACTTCCTCCTGCAACATTGTTCTCCATCCCAAAAGGCACACGCATGCACAATACGGGAACATTATCACAAACTATGCCATGTTTCTAACCATAACATTGCTCGTTTGACCCGGAAGCCACGAAACTTTGGACATGATAGGTCATTTATGAGAAGGTTTTTTCGAGACGCAATCAATTTACAAAGTTTGATATTTTTACTTGGAACTATGTCACATAACATGACGCCATGCGAAGGTTTCACATAGTTCGGACCGTTTTCAAATTTTTATGTCCGTTTCAAACTATGGTCAAAATGGCGGACACGAAGGTTATTAGCTAGGGGCTGAGCCTTGCTAAACTTGCACTTGATCTCTGATGAAACATCATATTGTGAGTCTAAAAATTATTTTTGCCAAAAATCATGAGCATCGGATCATGTACCTGTAGTTCAAACCGGACCCACTTCCTACCGATTCGGCAGGAATTTGTCTTTTTTCCCAAAGGTGAACGGAAAGGTTTGAGATACCCCGGTTGGGACATTTCCCATCTAAGGTGGTCTAATATTTGTACAAAATGTGGTACCATTCTAAAACTGTCATTTGGTAGTTGCTGCACAAAACGCCCCATTTTTTGCGCTCAGAAAATGGAAAATGTATTTTCTGTGCGTCGAAAAGGAAAACTTCCTCCTACAACATTGTTCTCCATCCCAAAAGGCACATGCATGCACAATACGAGCACATTATCACAAACTATGCCCTAATTCTAACGATAACATTGGTCATTTCACCCGGAAGCCACGAAACTTCGGACATGATAGGTCATTTATGAGAAGGTTTTTTCGAGACACAATCAATTTACCAAGTTTGATATTTTTACTTGAAACTATGTCACATAACATGACGCCACAGGAAGGTTTCACATAGTTCGGGCAGTTTTTGAATTTTTTATGCCCGTTTCAAACTATGGTCAAAATGGCGGACACGAAGGTTCTTAGCTAGGGGCTGAGCCTTGCTAAACTTGGACTGGATCTCTGATGAAACATCATATTGTGAGTCTCAAAATTATTTTTTCCAAAAATGATGAGCATCGGATCATGTAACTGTAGTACAAACCGGACCCACTTCCTACCGATTCGGCAGGAATTTTTTTTTTTTGCCAAAGATGAACGGAAAGGTTTGAGATACCCCGGTTGGGACATTTCTCATGTAAGGTGGTCTAATATTTGTACAAAATGTGGTACCATTCTAAAACTGTCATTTGGTAGTTGCTGCACAAAACGCCACATTTTTTGCGCTCAGAAAATGGAAAATGGATTTTCTGTGCGTCGAAAAGGAAAACTTCCTCCTACAACATTGTTCTCCATCCCAAAATGCACACGCATGCACAATACGAGCACATTATCACAAACTATGCCCTGATTCTAACCATAACATTGGTCATTTGACCCGGAAGCCACGAAACTTCGGACATGATAGGTCATTTATGAGAAGGATTTTTCGAGACGCGATGAATTTACCAAGTTTGATATTTTTCCTTGGAACTATGTCACATAACATGACGCCACGGGAAGGTTTCACATAGTTCGGGCAGTTTTTGTATTTTTTATGCCCGTTTCAAACTATGGTCAAAATGGCGGACACGAAGGTTCTTAGCTAGGGGCTGAGCCTTGCTAAACTTGGACTGGATCTCTGATGAAACATCATATTGTGAGTCTAAAAATTATTTTTTTCCAAAAATCATGAGCATCAGATCATGTATCTGTAGTTCAAACCGGACCCACTTCCAACCGATTCGGCAGGAATTTGTCTTTTTTGCCAGGGGTGAACCGAAAGGTTTGAGATACCCCGGTTGGGACATTTCCCATGTAAGGTGGTCTAATATTTGTACAAAATGTGGTACCATTCTAAAACTGTCATTTGGTAGTTGCTGCACAAAACGCCCCATTTTTTGCGCTTAGAAAATGGTAAATGGATTTTCTGTGTGTCGAAAAGGAAAACTTCCTCCTACAACATTGTTCTCCATCCCAAAATGCACACGCATGCACAATAAGAGCACATTATCACAAACTATGCCCTGATTCTAACCATAACATTGGTCATTTGACCCGGAAGCCATGAAACTTCGGACATGATAGGTCATTTATGAGAAGGTTTTTTCGAGACGCGATCAATTTACCAAGTTTGATATTTTTCCTTGGAACTATGTCACATAACATGACGCCACTCGAAGGTTTCACATAGTTTGGGTAGTTTTTGAAATTTTTATGCCCGTTTCAAACTATGGTCAAAATGGCGGACACGAAGGTTCTTAGCTAGGGGCTGAGCCTTGCTAAACTTGGACTGGATCTCTGATGAAACATCATATTGTGAGTCTAAAAATTATTTTTTTCCAAAAATCATGAGCATCAGATCATGTACCTGTAGTTCAAACCGGACCCACTTCCTACCGATTCGGCAGGAATTTGTCTTTTTTGCCAGGGGTGAACTAAAAGGTTTGAGATACCCCGGTTGGGACATTGCCCATGTAAGATGTTCTAATATTTTTACGAAATGTGGTGGTACCATTCTAAAAATATCATTTGATGGTTTCTTCACAAAACGCCCCATTTTTTGCCCTCGAAAAATGGAAAATGGATTTTTCGTGCGGTAAAAAGGAAATCTTCCTCTTGCACATTTTTCTCCATCCCAAGATGCACACACATGCACAATACGGGAACATTATCACAAACTATGCCATGATTCTAACCATAACATTGGTCGTTTGACCCGGAAGCCACGAAACTTTGGACATGATAGGTCATTTATGAGAAGGTTTTTTCGAGACGCAATTAATTTACAAAGTTTAATATTTTTACTTGAAACTATGTCACATAACATGACACCACGAGAAGGTTTCACATAGTTCGGGCAGTTTTTGAATTTTTTATGCCCGTTTCAAACTATGGTCAAAATGGCGGACACGAAGGTTCTTAGCTAGGGGCTGAGCCTTGCTAAACTTGGACTGGATCTCTGATGAAACATCATATTGTGAGTCTAAAAATTATTTTTTCCAAAAATGATGAGCATCAGATCATGTAACTGTAGTACAAACCGGACCCACTTCCTACCGATTCGGCAGGAATTTGTTTTTTTGCCAAAGATGAACGGAAAGGTTTGAGATACCCCGGTTGGGACATTTCTCATGTAAGGTGGTCTAATATTTGTACAAAATGTGGTACCATTCTAAAACTGTCATTTGGTAGTTGCTGCACAAAACGCCACATTTTTTGCGCTCAGAAAATGGAAAATGGATTTTCTGTGCGTCGAAAAGGAAAACTTCCTCCTACAACATTGTTCTCCATCCCAAAATGCACACGCATGCACAATACGAGCACATTATCACAAACTATGCCCTGATTCTAACCATAACATTGGTCATTTGACCCGGAAGCCACGAAACTTCGGACATGATAGGTCATTTATGAGAAGGATTTTTCGAGATGCGATCAATTTACCAAGTTTGATATTTTTCCTTGGAACTATGTCACATAACATGACGCCACGGGAAGGTTTCACATAGTTCGGGCAGTTTTTGAATTTTTTATGCCCGTTTCAAGCTATGGTCAAAATGGCGGACACGAAGGTTCTTAGCTAGGGGCTGAGCCTTGCTAAACTTGGACTGGATCTCTCATGAAACATCATATTGTGAGTCTAAAAATTATTTTTTTCCAAAAATCATGAGCATCAGATCATGTATCTGTAGTTCAAACCGGACCCACTTCCTACCGATTCGGCAGGAATTTGTCTTTTTTTCCAGGGGTGAACTGAAAGGTTTGAGATATCCTGGTTGGGACATTGCCCATGTAAGATGTTCTAATAGTTTTACGAAATGTGGTGGTACCATTCTAAAACTATCATTTGATGGTTTCTTCACAAAACGCCCCTTTTTTGCCCTCGGAAAATGGAAAATGGATTTTTCGTGCGGTAAAAAGGAAAACTTCCTCCTGCACATTGTTCTCCATCCCAAGATGCACACACATGCACAATACGGGAACATTATCACAAACTATGCCATGATTCTAACCATAACATTGCTCGTTTGACCCGGAAGCCATGGAACGTTGGACATGATAGGTCATTTATGAGAAGGTTTTTTCGAGACGCAATCAATTTACAAAGTTTGATATTTTTACTTGGAACTATGTCACATAACATGACGCCATGCGAAGGTTTCACATTGTTCGGACCGTTTTTCAAATTTTTATGTTCGTTTCAAACTATGGTCAAAATGGCGGACACGAAGGTTCTTAGCTAGGGGCTGAGCCTTGCTAAACTTGCACTGGATCTCTAATGAAATATCATATTGTGAGTCTAAAAATTATTTTTGCCAAAAATCATGAGCATCGGATCATGTACCTGTAGTTCAAACCGGACCCACTTCCTACCGATTCGGCAGGAATTTGTCTTTTTTGCCAAAGGTGAACGGAAAGGTTTGAGATACCCCGGCAGGAACGCTGATGTCATATTCCTATTTTTCTTTTATTTTAGAATTTGTAATAAGATTTCTGTAATAAATAAAAACAAATAGAAATGACATGGCAAAGGTCCCACCAGTTAGTGACTAGGGGTAGGATAGGCTCTGGTGAGAAAACCCCTTCATTTCATGCTGACATCAGCATTACCTAATAAACACACTTAGTTATTTAAATAGAGAAAATACATAAAATGATTCAATCTTATAAAATCAATAACTTTTGTTTTATAAATCAAAAAAATACATATAATATATAAAAATGTTGAGAAAAATAAAATCTACTACTTAGAACTATTATCAAATATTATTATGTTGATTATTTAATAAAGGTTTTATCAGTAATAAAACTTAGATAATTCATATTTTAGTAATGGTAAATGTTAAAAATATAAATAAAATACCAAAAATCTTAGCAAAATAAGTATTAGAGTTAAAAACTATAATCATGCATTATTATTCTTCTTAATTAAATATTTATTACTTATTAAGTATTTATAAAGTAATAAACCTTATTAACATCATATCTTATTATTTATAAATCACAAAAATAAATGTAATATATCAAAATGTTCACAAAAATAATACCCATGTGTTAAAAATATAATATTCCACTTTTGAGTTAAATAAAAAGTTAAACACTTTAATAATTTGAATTTAAACCTATTTCTTTAGTTAATAATTCATATAAGAGTAAATAAAAATTTCTAATATTCTAAAATTAGCTAATTGAGTCTATTAAATAGTATTAGTCTTCAATAATGATAATATGAAGTCAAAATGGTTCAACACATTTTAAATACAATTTTATTAATTATCTCTCAACCATAAATACAGATTATTTTATAAAGGGATTCTTATTTAATATAAAATATCAAAGAATAATTTATAGTCAAATAAAAACTATTCCTTTACTTTAATTTAATCACAAGCTTATAAACAAATCAAAACACTATAGTGAGTACATAAATAGTGAATATTGTTATCTACTTATTCATAAACCTTAACCAAACCTTGTAGGGAAATAAATCCCTTTATACAATTATAATGTAAAGAAACCACTACCAACTAAAAATAATACCATTCTTAAGTAACTTTAAAGAAACATTATAAAGTGAACCATGTATAAGTATAATAAGCATTACACTTAAAATTCATCTATGTTTTAAAATTAACTTTAGTCTACCAGACTTTAAGTATAATGCTAAAAACTTTATTATATAATTTATAGTTAACTTTGGTCTGGTATAATTAAATTGTAAAGCAACCCAAATCTAAACTATTCAAGCAAGCACAAACAACATCGACCACATCTGATTAACCACAAAGATTGTTTAAGCCTTAGTAAGGAAATCTTTTCTTTTGCCACTTTATAAAAAAGATGACAACTAATCACAATCACACTACTTTATACTTTACTTCTATAATAAGATTGTTAATACTTAAGTTCTTTATAAATACCATTATTTGCGAAGTAAAACTTGAAGATAAGATAATTCTCATATAAACAGTTCTTGAGTAGCACATCTCATTAGTATATCTTATTGTTGTATGCCATTATATTTACATGTTGTTTCCCCACACTCACAAGCCTTAATAAGAAGCACGTGTGTGAAACTTAATCCAAAAGGGCAACACATTCCAAAGAAACCATTTCCAGTATTCAAATCCTATAACAACGTTATCTACGGGAATTTGAGTTTACGAAATTGCATTACATTACTTATGCATAAAAGCATCTTGCTTCTTTAAACATTAGTCCTAACCGGACAAATGATGCAGATTTCAACTATCGAATCTTATATTTTCTTGAAGACCGTGAGTGCATAATCTTGCAATCACAAAAGGCAAGTTCACACTTGCTCATGTCCTTTGATTAACATCTGTAAAGTATTTTACAAATCCAGTGTTGTCATCACCTGCATTTGAAAAAGGTCAAAAAACACTATTTTCATAATAATGTGATTATAGGTTATTTACCATGAGGTAATAACCTACTAAAAGAGTTCCGGTGGTAAAGTAACATATTATCTAGGATTTAACAACCAATGTGGCCAGTGATTCTTGCGCCGTATATTACGCGTTAACCATGAGATTTGGAATGGGACGAAGAAGTCAGTTGTATCTTTTCCCTCTCGCATGGAGCTAGATGTGCGGGTCGTGGATGTTATAACTCGTAGCGTGCATATTATTTATGGTAATTCGTAGAGGATATGCAGCATATGGGTGGGAGCCCTCAACGTCCCACGATAGTTCCGGCATATGAATGGTCTGTACTGCCAATGTCGTAATTCAATAGGCGGGCTGGCGTACACCAAGGAGACATGCGGGGTCGCGGAGAGGGCAGTGATTGGCTTGGATCTTAGTCTGGGCCTCACACCAAGGAAGTGTGAACGAACCTGCAATTCGGATGTGCAACAAAGCTAAGATCTCTCATGGGTAAAGTGACGCACCTATAGAGTGTAGGAACTGCAACTTGTTACTCCCTATTCCGGGAAGGAGCTGCGAACGCGGCGGGAAAGGAACTCCATGAAATTTCTGGTAAACCCGTGAAGGCTGATGGACATAGTTTTTCAGAATAAAAGCAACCTTTGAAGAAATGTTTATGAAAACTTGCATTGCCTACGACCTATGGTCTGTGGCTGTAGCTATAGTGCAACGCAAGCCTAGTAGTTCAGCTACTAGTTTTATAAGTATGGTAGCTATGAGTTATTTATTCCTGATTCTTCTTCGTAAGAAGTTTCTTTCTCTCTCTTTAACATAGAGTGTTCTCTGGATCTTGTGTAAAGAGTTGAGTTGTAACCTATAGTCATGTCTTGGACCTGCTATGTTTCTGTTGTACTATTCAGAGGGATGTAATACTAGTGAACAGTGTTTCATTGGTGTTATGTCAACGACTATAGTGTACTACATCATGTAGTGGTATGCTGGGTCACCTCAGTTGGTATCAGAGCATATGCTTTGACCTTAGGATTAAAACCCTTTTAGGAAGATCTGTAGGTTGGATAGTGACTATAGGAGCCATCTTATCTAAACCAAATATTCTTATGACTTGTGATGAGTATCCACTTGAGGATAACCTTGTCATACCTAAGTCAGATGCTTAATTCATTCTTTCTTAGGAGTAAATATTTTATCTTTTCTCAGTCTAGTGCTATTTAGTGTCTTCCGAAGGAGACATAAACCACCAAGATACTGTAGGAAAGTGTAAGACATCGTAGGGAAGTAGTCTTAATGGTGTAGCCTAACTCTAGAATTCACGTAGCACAATGGAATTTTATTGTTAGTTGTTAACCAAAGACAACGAGATGAATCTCACTAGGATAAATGTTGATGTAATAAGTAGTAATAATGTGGGATTCACTTGAGAATTCTACGTGATGAAGTAAAATTATGATCAGACTTAATGATAGTGTAATGAGAAACAAAGTCATCATGGTTAGATCAAACCCTAAATCATGATGTATAGGTAGACATAACCAGATCATGGTGAGATTAGCTTCGTAACCATTATGTAGGAGTAAGTATGACAAGTACTTAGTGATTTATCTTGGAGTAGAGGTATGAAAACTACATAGTAGAATTATAGAAGTCATGGGTGCTAAAAATTTCTAATAATCTTTGGTTTTAGTTAACAAATAGAATTTGATTAGTCATTTGAAGAGATCATGTGAGGTTAGTTGGCTAATAAAGAAAGGTTGAACATAGTTAATCATTCCAAAGGTGAAACAAAAGGTTAGTAGAAACCAAATTGAGACCACTTTCCTTAAGATTATCCTATTTGCAATTGAGCAATTTGGGTAAATGTTGAGACAAAATATAGTTTGACCCTAAGTGCTAAGTATCACAATGTAAACCTATATGAGGAGGTGTCATATACTACACAACTAAGCCTGAATTCTAGAGATATTATACTCAACTACTATATTCTGGGCTTAGAATATTGTGTGTTATATGTAGCACATTTGGATTTATTTGTTTTTCTTGGATCTTCTCGATTGACTAGATCTGTACATGAAGTTTGACTTGGTGTGCAAATGCATTTTGCAACATCCGGTCACTACTTGATGTTATAGACCTAGATAGAGTAAGGGAATTCGTGTAAGGGAGTGACGAATTTCATAGACCAAAATGAAGACTTACATGAAGAATGAAGCCAAGTGTAAGGATTATCAACTCAATTTGGAGGATGGATCAAGCTTAGGTCATTATTAGTCAGCAACAAGAAGTGATGAACTTAATGTTCAATCAAAATATGTAATTTTGCTAAGAAGTCAATGGAGTAATTATGTAAGTTCATGGAAATATCATGAATAAATACAAAGAAGTAGCTTTGAAACCAAAATGGTATTCAAGATCAGACAATTCAGAGAGAATGCTAGTAGTATGTCAGAAACCATAGGGTAATAACTACAACCTAGAATGATCCGCAACTGGTATTTTATCCATGGTGGTATTCTGATCTATAGTTGGTAATTGTCCGCAGCTGGTATTTGGTTAACTTAGTTAACCAGATCTTCTTAGAAGTTGCATAAAGAGCACAAAATTTGGCCTAAGTTAAGTAAGACACAAAGGAGTATAAAATTAACGATTGTCTTTCGAGACTCTGAAAATTGACCTATCAAAGCAAAAATGTCCAAATAGTAAGTAATACAAATAATGCTGAAATATTCACTTCGGAGATCCACAATTGTGTGGATACACCGTATAATATTTCATAAGACCATAACTAGGTAGAGTATAAGCTCGATAGGGACCAATATCCTATTTATAAAATCAAGAAATACTTTATAAGGCAGTTTAGAGACCATTAATAAACCCTAAGGGGGAGAGTAAAAAGTAAACAGAAGTACTGTTATCCGAATTCCATGTAAAGGTTGAAGAAGAAGTACTAACTTATGATAACATTAAGCTTATTTTCATAAGATTAAAAGAAGCCACTAATATATGAGTACTTTCAGAAGTATGTCTAGATTAAAGAACGGAGTTTATTTCAAGGTAGTAGTACTCAAACCTTGAGGTAACTAATAAATGGAAGTTGAAGAAGTACTTAAGGTAATAATGAAAACATTATCTAAATCTTGCTAAGACAAAAGCTTAGGGGTGATAAAATAGATTAATCTTAATAGACTAAGTCTATAGGAAACAACACTTAAGTGGTCCTTAAAGAGTGAATCATCACATCCAATTAGACAAGTATAGAGGAACAAGAAATTCCAATGTGTTTGGACTAAATGTGTTCAAAACCAATATTCGGAAGGATTACCAGTACAACTCATACAATGACAAATTAATGATTAGTCTTTTGGCCTCAACTATTAACTAAATTAAAATCTGTTTTAGTGAGACTTCCTAGACCTTACAAAGTAAGAAAGTTTGATGATTAAATAAAAGGAGTTGGATCAGGATATCTAATTAGGAAAAAAATGAACTAAGGAAAAGATCCCTATTTAAGAAGTTCATAATAAGGATATATCCCTAAGGGAGTAAAATAAAAGGAACTTTGGAATATTGGAGACAACGATTTGAAGATTGCTAAGTACAGTCAGAATTCAAGGAAAAGATCTGGATATGGGATATTAAGAGTATTCCCATTGAGGTTAACCTGGAGTTGAGACATATTGTAATCATTGAAAGAAAATTCATAAAATGATTCAATCTTATAAAATCAATAAATTTTGTTTTATAAATCAGAAAAATACATATAATATATGAAAATGTTGAGAAAAATAAAATCTACAACTTAGACCTATTATCAAATATTATTATGCTGATTATTTAAATAAATATTATTTAATTAAGGTTTTATAAGTAATAAAACTTTGATAATTCATATTTTAGTAATGGTAAATGTTAAAAATATAAATAAAATACCAAAAATCTTAGAAAAATAAGTATTAGAGTTAAAAACTATAATCATGCATTATTATTCTTCTTAATTAAATATTTATTACTTATTAAGTATTTATAAAGTAATAAACCTTATTAACATCATATATTATTATTTATAAATCACAAAAATAAATGTAATATATATCAAAATGTTCACAAAAATAATGCCCATGTGTTAAAAATATAATATTCCACTTTTGAGTTAAATAAAAAGTTAAACACTTTAATTATTTGAATTTAAACCTATTTCTTTAGTTAATAATTCATATAAGAGTAAATAAAAATTTCTAATATTCTAAAATTAGCTAATTGAGTCTATTAAATAGTATTAGTCTTCAACAATGATAATATGAAGTCAAAATGGTTCAACACATTTTAAATACAATTTTATTAAATTATCTCTCAACCACAAATACAGATTATTTTATAAAAAGGATTCTTATTTAATATAAAATCTCAAAGAATAATTTGTAGTGATATAAAACCTATTCCTTTACTTTAATTTAATCACAAGCTTGTAAACAAATCAAAACACTATATTGAGTCCATAAATAGTGAATAATATTATCTACTTATTCGTAAACCTTAACCACACCTTGTAGGGAAATAAATCCCTTTATACAATTATAATGTAAAGAAACCACTACCAACTGAAAATAATACCATTCTTAAGTAACTTTAAAGAAACATTATAAAGTGAACCAGGTGTAAGTATAATAAGCATTACACTTAAAATTCATCTATGTTTTAAAATTAACTTTAGTCTACCAGACTTTAAGTATAATGTTAAAAACTTTATTATATAATTTATAGTTAATCGGTCTGGTATAATTAAATTGTAAAACAACCCAAATCTAAACTATTCAAGCAAGCACAAACAACATCGACCACATTTGATTAACCACAAAGATTGTTTAAGCCTTAGTAAGGAAATCTTTTCTTTTGCCACTTTATAAAAAAGATGACAACTAATCACAATCACATTACTTTATACTTTACTTGTATAATAAGATTGTTAATACTTAAGTTCTTTATAAATACCATTATTTGCGAAGTAAAACTTGAAGATAAGATAATTCTCATATAAACAGTTCTTGAGTAGCACATCTCATTAGTATATCTTATTGTTGTATGCCATTATATTTACATGTTGTTTCACCCACACTCACAAGCCTTAATAAGAAGCACATGTGTGAAACTTAATCCAAAAGGGCAACACATTCCAAAGAAACCATTTCCAGTATTCAAATCCTAGAACAACGTTATCTACGGGAATTTGAGTTTACAAAATTGCATTACATTACTTATCCATAAAAGCATCTTGCTTCTTTAAACATTAGTCCTAACCGGACAAATGATGCAGATTTCAGCTATCGAATCTTATATTTTCTTGAAGACCGTGAGTGCATAATCTTGCAATCACAAAAGGCAAGTTCACACTTGCTCATGTCCTTTGATTATTTTCTGTAAAGTATTTTACAAATCCAGTGTTGTCATCACCTGCATTTGAAAAAGGTCAAAAAACACTATTTTCATAATAATGTGATTATAGGTTATTTACCATGAGGTAATAACCTACTATAAGAGTTCCGGTGGTAAAGTAACATATTATCTAGGATTTAACAACCAATGTCGCCAGTGGTTCTTGCGCCGTATATTACGCGTTGACCATGATATTTGGAATGGGATGAAGAATTCAGCTGTATCTTTTCCCTCTCGCATGGAGCTAGATGTGCGGGTCGTGGCTATTATCACTCGTAGCGTGCATATTATTTATGGTAATTCGTAGAGGATATGCAGCATATGGGTGGGAGCCCTCAACGTCCCACGATAGTTCCGGCTTATGAATGGTCTGTACTACCAATGTCGTAATTCAATAGGTGTGCTGGCGTACACCAAGGAGACATGCGGGGTCGCGGAGAGGGCAGTGATTGGCTTGGATCTTAGTCTGGGCCTCACACCAAGGAAGTGTGAACGAACCTGCAATTCGGATGTGCAACAAAGCTAACTCTCATGGGTAAAGTGACGCACCTATAGAGTGTAGGAACTGCAACTTGTTACTCCCTATTCCGGGAAGGAGCTGCGAACGCGGCGAGAAAGGAACTCCATGAAATTTCTGGTAAACCCGTGAAGGCTGATGGACATAGTTTTTCAGAATAAAAGCAACCTTTGAAGAAATGTTTATGAAAACTTGCATTGCCTACGACCTATGGTTTGTGGCTGTAGCTATAGTGCAACGCAAGCCTAGTAGTTCAGCTACTAGTTTTATAAGTATGGTAGCTATGAGTTATTTATTCCTGATTCTTCTTCGTAAGAAGTTTCTTTCTCTCTCTTTAACATAGAGTGTTCTCTGGATCTTGTGTAAAGAGTTGAGTTGTAACCTATAGTCATGTCTTGGACCTGCTATGTTTCTGTTGTACTACTCAGAGGGATGTAATACTAGTGAACAGTGTTCCATTGGTGTTATGTCAATGACTATAGTGTACTACATCATGTAGTGGTATGCTGGGTCACCTCAGTTGGTATCAGAGCATATGCTTTGACCTTAGGATTAAAACCCTTTTAGGAAGATCTGTAGGTTGGATAGTGACTATAGGAGCCATCTTATCTAAACCAAATATTCTTATGACTTGTGATGAGTATCCACTTGAGGATAACCTTGTCATACCTAAGTCAGATGCTTAATTCATTCTTTCTTAGGAGTAAATATTTTATCTTTTCTCAGTCTAGTGCTATTTACTGTCTTCCGAAGGAGACATAAACCACCAAGATACTGTAGGAAAGTTTAAGACATCGTAGGGAAGTAGTCTTAATGGTGTAGCCTAACTCTAGAATTCAAGTAGCACAATGGAATTTTATTGTTAGTTGTTAACCAAAGACAACGAGATGAATCTCACTAGGATAAATGTTGATGTAATAAGTAGTAATAATGTGGGGTTAACTTGAGAATTCTACGTGATGAAGTAAAATTATGATAAGACTTAATGATAGTGTAATGAGAAAAAAGTCATCATGGTTAGATCAAACCCTAAATCATGATGTACAGGTAGACATAACCAGATCATGGTGAGATTAGCTTCGAAACCATTATGTAGGAGTAAGTATGACAAGTACTTAGTGATTTATCTTGGAGTAGAGGTATGAAAACTACATAGTAGAGTTATGATAGAAGTCATGGGTGTTAAAAATTTCTAATAATCTTTGGTTTTAGTTAACAAATAGAATTTGATTAGTCATTTGAAGAGATCATGTGAGGTTATTTGGCTAATAAAGAAAGGTTGAACATAGTTCATCATTCCAAAGGTGAAACAAAAGGTTAGTCGAAACCAAATTGAGACCACTTTCCTTAAGATTATCCTATTTGCAATTGAGAAATTTGGGTAAATGTTGAGACAAAATATAGTTTGACCCTAAGTGCTAAGTATCACAATGTAAACCTATATGAGGAGGTGTCATATACTACACAACTAAGCCTGAATTCTAGAGATATTATACTCAACTACTATATTCTGGGCTTAGAATATTGTGTATTATATGTACCACATTTGGATTTATTTGTTTTTCTTGGATCTTCTCGATTGACTAGATCTGTACATGAAGTTTGACTTGGTGTGCAAATGCATTTTGCAACATCCGGTCACTACTTGATGTTATAGACCTAGATAGAGTAAGGGAATTCGTGTAAGGGAGTGACAAATTTCAAAGACCAAAATGAAGACTTACATGAAGAATGAAGCCAAGTGTAAGGATTATCAACTCAATTTGGAGGATGGATCAAGCTTAGGTCATTATTAGTCAGCAACAAGAAGTGATGAACTTAAAGTTCAATCAAAATATGTAATTTTGCTAAGAAGTCAATGGAGTAATTATGTAAGTTCATGGAAATATCATGAATAAATACAAAGAAGTAGCTTTGAAACCAAAATGGTATTCAAGATCAGACAATTCAGAGAGAATGCTAGTAGTATGTCAGAAACCATAGGGTAATAACTACAACCTAGAATGATCCGCAACTGGTATTTTATCCATGGTGGTATTCTGATCTATAGTTGGTAATTGTCCGCAGCTGGTATTTGGTTAACTTAGTTAACCAGATCTTCTTAGAAGTTGCATAAAGAGCACAAAATTTGGCCTAAGTTAAGTAAGACACAAAGGAGTATAAAATTAACGATTGTCTTTCGAGACTCTTCATGAAAATTGATCTATCAAAGCAAAAATGTCCAAATAGTAAGTAAGACAAATAATGCTGAAAGATTCACTTCGGAGATCCACAATTGTGTGGATACACCGTATAATATTTCATAAGACCATAACTAGGTAGAGTACAAGCTGGATAGGGACCAATATCCTATTTATAAAATCAAGAAATACTTTATAAGGCAGTTTAGAGACCATTAATAAACCCCAAGGGGGAGAGTAAAAAGTAAACAGAAGTACTGTTATCCAAATTCCATGTAAAGGTTGAAGAAGAAGTACTAACTTATGATAACATTAAGCTTATTTTCATAAGATTAAAAGAAGCCACTAATATATGAGTACTTTCAGAAGTATGTCTAGATTAAAGAACGGAGTTTATTTCAAGGTAGTAGTACTCAAACCTTGAGGTAACTAATAAATGGAAGTTGAAGAAGTACTTAAGGTAATAATGAAAACATTATCTAAATCTTGTTAAGACAAAAGCTTAGGGGTGATAAAATAGATTAATCTTAATAGACTAAGTCTATAGGAAACAACACTTAAGTGGTCCTTAAAGAGTGAATCATCACATCCAATTAGACAAGTATAGAGGAACAAGAAATTCCAATGCGTTTGGACTAAATGTGTTCAAAACCAATATTCGGAAGGATTACCAGTACAACTCATACAATGACAAATTAATGATTAGTCTTTTGGCCTCAACTATTGACTAAATTAAAATCTGTTTTAGTGAGACTTCCTAGACCTTACAAAGTAAGAAAGTTTTATGATTAAATAAAAGGAGTTGGATCAGGATATCTAATTAGGAAAAAAATGAACTAAGGAAAAGATCCCTATTTAAGAAGTTCATAATAAGGATATATCCCTAAGGGAGTAAAATAAAAGGAACTTTGGAATATTGGAGACAACGAGTTGAAGATTGCTAAGTACAGTCAGAATTCAAGGAAAAGATCTGGATATGGGATATTAAGAGTATTCCCATTGAGGTTAACCTGGAGTTGAGACATATTGTAATCATTGAAAGAAAATTCATAAAATGATTCAATCTTATAAAATAAATAACTTCTGTTTTATAAATCAGAAAAATACATATAATATATGAAAATGTTGAGAAAAATAAAATCTACAACTTAGACCTATTATCAAATATTATTATGCTGATTATTTAAATAAATATTATTTAATAAAGGTTTTATAAGTAATAAAACTTTGATAATTCATATTTTAGTAATGGTAAATGTTAAAAATATAAATAAAATACCAAAAATCTTAGAAAAATAAGTATTAGAGTTAAAAACTATAATCATGCATTATTATTCTTCTTAATTAAATATTTATTACTTATTAAGTATTTATAAAGTAATAAACCTTATTAACATCATATATTATTATTTATAAATCACAAAAATAAATGTAATATATATCAAAATGTTCACAAAAATAATGCCCATGTGTTAAAAATATAATATTCCACTTTTGAGTTAAATAAAAAGTTAAACACTTTAATTATTTGAATTTAAACCTATTTCTTTAGTTAATAATTCATATAAGAGTAAATAAAAATTTCTAATATTTAATATAAAATCTCAAAGAATAATTTGTTGTGATATAAAACCTATTCCTTTACTTTAATTTAATCACAAGCTTGTAAACAAATCAAAACACTATATTGAGTCCATAAATAGTGAATAATATTATCTACTTATTCGTAAACCTTAACGACACCTTGTAGGGAAATAAATCCCTTTATACAATTATAATGTAAAGAAATCACTACCTACTAAAAATAATACCATTCTTAAGTAACTTTAAAGAAACATTATAAAGTGAACCAGGTATAAGTATAATAAGCATTACACTTAAAATTCATCTATGTTTTAAAATTAACTTTAGTCTACCGGACTTTAAGTATAATGCTAAAAACTTTATTATATAATTTATAGTTAACTTTGGTCTGGTATAATTAAATTGTAAAGCATCCCAAATCCAAACTATTCAAGCAAGCACACACAACATCGACCACATCTGATTAACCACAAAGATTGTTTAAACCTTAGTAAGGAAATATTTTCTTCAAATGTTATTATTTTTGCCACTTTAGAAAACAGATGACAACTAATCACAATCACATTACTTTATACTTTACTTGTATAATAAGATTGTTAATACTTATGTTCTTTATGAATATCATTATTTGCGAAGTAAAACTTGAAGATAAGATAATTCTCATATAAACAGTCCTTGAGTAGCACATCTCATTAGTATATCTTATTGTTGTATGCCATTATATTTACATGTTGTTTCGCCCACACTCATAAAGTACATGTGTGAAACTTAATCCAAAAGGGCAACACATTCCAAAGAAACCATTTCCAGTATTCAAAGCCTAGAACAACGTTATCTCCGGGAATTCGAGTTTACGAAATTGCATTACATTACTTATGCATAAAAGCATCTTGCTTCTTTAAACAATAGTCCTTACCGGACAAATGATGCAAATTTCAGTTATCGGATCTTATATTGTCTTGAAGACAGTGAGTGCATAATCTTGCAGTCACAAAAGGCAAGTTCACAGTTGCTCATGTCCTTTGATTTTTTTCTGTGAAGTATTTTACAAATCCAGTGTTATCATCACCTGCATTTGAAAAAGGTCAGAAAACACTATTTTCATAATAATGTGATTATAGGTTATTTACCATGAAGTAATAACCTACTATAAGAGTTTCGTTGGTAAAGGACCATATTATCTAGAATTTAACAACCAATGTCGCCAGTGATTCTTGCACCGTATATTACGCGTTGACCATGAGATTTGGAATGGGATGGAGAAGTCAGCTGTATCTTTTCCCTCTCGCATGGAGCTGGATGTGCAGGTCGTGGCTGTTATCACTCCTAGCGTTCATATTATTTATGGTAATTCGTAGAGGATATGCAGCATATGGGTGGGAGCCCTCAACGTCCAACGATAGTTTCGGCATCTGAACGGTCTGTACTGCCAATGCCGTAATTCAATAGGTGGGCTGGCATACACCAAGGAGACATGCGGGGTCGCAAAGAAGGTAGTTATTGGCTTGGATCTTAGTCCGGGCCTCATACCAAGGAAGTGTGAACGAACCTACAATTCGGATGTGCAACAAAGCTACGATCTATCATGGGTAAAGTGACGCACCTCTGCAGAGTGTAAGAACTGTAACTTGTTATTCCCTGTTCCGGGAAGGAGCTGCGAACGCGGCGGGAGGAACTCCATGAAAGTTCTGGTAAACCTGTGAAGGCTGACGGACATAGTTTTTCAGAATAAAAGCAACCTTTGAAGAAATGTTTATGAAAACTTGCATTTCCTACGACCTATGGTCTGTGGCTTTAGCTATAGTGCATCAATCAATCCTTTTTCTAGTGAACTTGCTGAGTACGCTCGTACTGAAAATATCTTCTTAACCCTTGCTAGGTTCTAAAGCCAGTACAGACGACGTATACATCAAGTTACGCTCCAGGAATCATCATTAAAATCTAAAACTCTTCAATGAAGTCAAGGAAGTCAGCATATATATCAACTCAAGTGAAGACGAAGTTGCTGATTAGATAAGAATAGAATTTCTAACCATAGAACCTACTTCTGTAGAGTATTGCAATAGGAGCAACGCAAGCCTAGTAGTTCAGCTACTAGTTTTATAAGTATGGTAGCTATGAGTTATTTATTCCTAATTCTTCTTTGTAAGAAGTTTCTTTCTCTCTCTTTAACCTAGAGTGTTCTCTGGATCTTGTGTAAAGAGTTGAGTTGTAACCTATAGTCATGTCTTGGACCTTCTATGTTTCTGTTGTACTACTCTGAGGGATGTAATACTAGTGAACGATGTTTCATTCGTGTAATGTCAACGACTATAGTGTACTACATCATTCAGCGGTATGCTGGGTCACCGCAAATTCATTATGATTCCAGTGCTCATGCAAGGCCCGAAGCAACCAAGCAATGACATTAATGTGTACCTAAGGCCATTAGTTGAAGAACTACTACAGTTGTGGCGTGACGAAGGTGTACGTATGTGGGATGAGCATAAACAGGAGCCATTTGACCTACGAGCGTTGTTGTTCATAACCATCAATGATTGGCCTGCTCTTAGTAATCTTTTAGCACAATCAAACAAGGGATACAATGCATGCACGCATTGTTTAGATGATACTGAAAGTATATATATGAATAAAGGTAGGAAGAATGTGTACTAGGGGCATCATCGATTTCTTTTGGCCAGGCATCCCGCAAGAAAGAAATGCAAGCATTTCAATGGTGAGGCAGATCATCAAAAGAAGCCTATCCGCCGTACTGGTGATGATATATTTGGTATGGTCAAGGATCTAGAAGTAATCTTTGGAAAGGGCCCTGGCGGTCAATCTGTTCAAAATGACGCTGACAGACATGTGCCCATGTGGAAGAAGAAATATATATTTTGCGAGCTACCCTATTGGAAAGTTCTAGAGGTCGGCTCTGCAATCGACGTGATGCACATGAAGAAGAATCTTTGCGTGAACCTGCTAGGCTTTATGGGAGTGTATGTAAAGACAAAAGATACGCCACAAGCACGGCAGGACTAGTAAGGTATGAAAGAACGAGATGGCGTGCATCCAATGAAGACAGATAAAGGACGTCTAAGTGCTGCCAGCTATGCTCTTACCAAAGAAGAGAAGGAATTTTTTTGAAGTCCTAAGCAGTATGAAGGCCCCGTCTAGCTTTTCCTCGAATATAAAGGGAATAATAAATAGGGCAGATAAAAAATTCCAGAACCTAAAGTCCCATGACTACCGCGTGCTTATGTCGCATTTGCTTCCGGTTGCATTGAGGGGGGTTCTACTAGAAAATGTTCGACTGCCTAGTGTGAAGCTATGTGCATTCCTCAATGCTATTTCTCAAAAGGTAGTCGATCCAGAAATTGTATCGAGGTTACAAAATGATGTGGTCTAGTGTCTCGTAAGTTTTGAGTTGGTGTTCCCACCATCCTTCTTCAATATTATGAGGCATCTGCTGGTACACCTAGTTGACGAGATTACCATTTTGGGTCCTGCATTTCTACACAATATGTTCCCCTTTGAGAGGTTCATGGGAGTCTTGAAGAAATATGTTCATAACCGTTCCAGGCCAGAAGGAAGCATCTCGAAGGGCTATGGAACAGAGCAGGTCATTGAGTTTTGTGTTGACTTTATTCCTAACATTAAGTCGATTTGTGTTCCTGAATCACGGCATGAGGGGAGACTGAGAGGAAAAGCCACACTAGGAAGGCAATCAATAATATGTAGGGACGGACATTCTTTCACTCAAGCACACTACATGGTTCTGCAAAATTCCACCTTGGCAGCTCCGTATATCAAGGAACACAACCCAGGAAATCCTCACTCCTTGATTGGAGATGAACACATGAAGACTTTTGGCGGTTGCTTTCAAACACATCTCATGAATAACAACACTGTTTGTGATGTGATGTACTTGTTGGCCAACCACCATCTTCGACTATATGGACTTTCCAAGGGTACGAGATAAATGGGAATACATTTTACACGATCCCCAAGATAAAAAGAGCACCAACCAAAACAGTGGTGTCCGCTTTGATGCAACAAACGACAATGGGTCAAAGGATACATATTATGGTTACATAGAGGAGATATGGGAACTTTACTATGGATCTGCTTTGAAGGTTCCTTTTTTCGGTGCAAATGGGTCAAGCTAATAGGAGGCGGGGTTGAGGTAGACAAAAAATACGGAATGACAACAGTGGATCTCAACAATAATGCATATAGAATCGAACCATTCGTCCTAGCCAATGATATAGCTTAGGTTTTCTATGTGAAGGACATGTCTACCAAACCAAGAAAAAGAAAATATAAGCAAACAAATACATCATCAAACGAGGATCCAAAGCACCACATAATTGTTTTAGGGAAAAGAAACATCGTAGCAGTGGAGAACAAGACAGAGATGACAGAATATTATGACAAGTTTCATGAAATTCTGCCGTTTGTAGTGAAGGATGACCCAATCATCATGTTACTTGATGAAGATGCTCCATGGTTAAGGCCACACGGTCATAAGCAAGTCATATGATGTATTCTGAATTTTGCCTTTGGCGGTTTTTTAGATGCAATAAATATGTATATATTTATATTATTTTGTGAAGGTTTTACCAAGTTTGTTGTTTTTTCTGTTTTATAAAAATAATTATACTAACTTTCCCTGTGACCGATGCTTTTAGTCCCGGTTGTAGCCACTAACCAGGACTAAATATATTTACCGCCATTTCCCAACGCTTCCCACCATGTTTTCCCGCCCTTTCCCTCTGACCGAAGCTTTTAATTAGTCCCGGTTGTAGCCACTAACTAGGACTAAAGATATTTCCCGCCATTTTCCACCTCTTCCTGCCATGTTTTCCCACGCTTTCCCTCTGAATGAAGCTTTTAGTCCCGGTTGTAGCCACTAACCGGGACTAAAGATATTTCCCGCCATTTCCCACCGCTTCCTGCCATGTTTTCCTTCCCTTTCCCTCTATATTTAGGCCAACCGCGCCATGGCTATCCACACATCCGCACACCTTCCTCTATCACAACAATGGACAACGCCTACTGGGCCATTATGACCCTCGAGGAGACCAAGGTGATGTGCGCCTACAGCTACCCTTGCCCGCCGGGCTACCGGCCGCCCGCCGGCTGCATGCTGAGCGCTGGAGGGGTTCATGTCCCTCCTGTTCCTCAAGGTTCCGCATGCCAGGAGACCATCACGAACCACTTCTACCACGATCTCACACCGGAGCAACAGATGGATCCCAGTTAGATCCCGACAACTATGACACCTGGAGTTCCTTCTTTGCTAACCGGGGGGAAAGGGAGCTCACCAGGTACGAGGGTGACCACCCTCCCCAGTGAACCACAATGAAGTTGGCCGCCCCCTATGGTGGGCGAACTAGACTATCATCGGCGTGATGCGCTACATCACCGGGGGAGACCATCCTCGCCTGTGGTACCCGCAGCCGCCAAAGAGCCATAAGAAGAGTGGCGCTGGTGAGGGCCGCGGGTGTAGCGGCATCGTCATGCAGGAGTGTCAACACCCCGATTTTTAATCACAGATGCCTGTTATGCCATACATCACAATCCTAGGATTACCATTTTTACGAGACATAACAGATTGGATATCATAGTACAACATCCATTACAAACCATACATAAGGTCTTACACAAATAAGGATCTCATGATCCAGTTCTTAATACAATTCAAGCAGCGGAATAACATAATAGTAACGATAGCGTAGGCGAAGATCCATCTTCAGGGTCACAGGCAATGCTGACGACGGGAGATGATCCTAGTTGTCGTAACCTTCCTGTTGTCCTTCTTCCTCTTATTCCTCTTCATAATCTAGCCACGGGAATAGCCAGGGACAAATCCATGAGTACTCTTTAAGTACTCTCAAACTAATACTCACAAGTGAAGGGGTTTTGAATAGGATATACTAAGCTCTAGGGCTGTTTTACAAAAAAGCCAGATTTACCTCTACTATGTCCAGAAGCAAAGCTAGTTTAAAGTTTTATAACACCTAAGTGGGAACTTGAATTTCAGGTCACAACATTGTTGTGGTCTAGTAAAAGTCACAAATCATTACACAAGTCTTTTTGAAAACATCTAACGGGGGAACAATATGGCCACTCCAACTTTCCATAACCGCGGACGCGGCTATTCGAATAGTTTTACACTCTGTAGAGATTATACACTTTCACCACAACATTCGATACATCTGTCAGGAACAATCCTGAATTCATCATACTCAGTATGCGGATAATCAATCCTAACCTTTCAATTACACGCCCTAGTATAGGCACCTCTCCTGTGAGTTTGGTCTCCCAACCATGACCAACTGTCATCTTGGGTATTGCACAGGTGGACAATCTTCACAATGTAGTCTCAGCTCAGTCCTTGGCCATGAGGGAACCCATACTAAGGCATATAAATTTGTAGTCAAGCCCTACCCAAATTTGGGGTATTGTGGTTGTACGGTAAAATTGGAATGGTATCGCATCCAGACAACCATCAGTTTCATAAAGGGCTACGGCTCATGCCTTAACATTTTCATTTATCAAAATCATCTGGTGTTCGACAACACATGTTAAAACATTTCAGTAGAATGACTCATCATTCTAAGGTTTTCATAACCATTTTCACCAGCTATTCCCAACTAAAGTTGATCAAGTTTTATGCTTAGCACTAGCATCTATAAGTGGGGGTAAATACTAATGAGGGGTGGTAATCAAGTGTATATTATCTAAGTTCAATCTCATGCCTCAGGATGACATCAAGATTATGTAACTTAGGTCAAGTTTTATGCTCTTTATGCTACCTTTAAGTATCTCTCTAAAATATACAAGGCACTAAATAAACTCTAATAGAAATCTTTGATAAAGAAAACAAATACTAAGCTTGCAAGTAAAACTAGGATTGGGTATAATCCAAATGATATAACCAAGCATGCCCAATGCATTGCATAGGCAGGGTATCTTGCAAGTGTTTAGCTTGCTCAGATAGTAGCTTGCTACTTCAACTAGTAGTATTAGGCTTGCTAAGATATCAGTATAAGCTTGATAAGTTGCAAGTGTTAGCTTGCTAAATTACAAGTGTTAGCTTGCAAGTATTGTCTTGCCTTGTGCAGAGCAGTGGTTGAAGTTCTCCTCGGCTTCCTCCTCGTAGTATCCTCCTTCCTCCTCGTATCCTTGGTCGGTACTATCGTCTAAAAATAAATACGAGGTACACAATCACCAATCAATACTTAACTATTTCTAATCATCACTCAAAGGTTCACACTAGATGATCTAGCATCATCACTAACATTACAAGATTAAAGCACTTGTCTCATTTATTTTATTTTAGAAAAGTAATTTCAACTCACTGAAAAAATTAATTAAGATTTAATATTCTCCAACTCAAATATGGGATCATGTTAACACATGTCATCACCACATATTTCAGTATATGGGAATGTGATTTAAAGTGGTGTCACAATTTAATAAGGTTTAACCTTTTTATTTTAATTAATTAAATTGACTAGAAATGCCTATGTTGTATTATTTTATTACTTGAACATTATTTCTATAAGTAAACCTGTACATTTTTATATATTCTGAAAGGTATGGTTAAATGTGATTTTTTAGAGTTGGAATCAACTCAAAATCTCTTATGGTTGAATTTTGAAAAAATGTTTGAATGCAGAAAAGATTCTGCCTTGTTATTTTTACCATGGGTGATATACAAATCTAAATTGTTTCAATCCAACGGGCTTGGATTAAGAATTTCGGTACCTTTCTAACAAATTTGGTTTCATGCATTTTGTTTTAGTGAATCGAGCTGGGTTGATTTTTGAATCTAGGTACAGAACTGGGTTTAGAACTAAATAAATAAAAATAAATTTTAATTGTTGGGTCGCACGGGATGTTTAACTGGGCCGGCACACTACGCACAACGCATGAGCGGGCGGGTTAAGTGGGCGACCCCACTTGTCATTGATACAAAAGGTGGCGAAGAGGTATGGGGTGACCTTGGCCGCACGATCTAACTCTAATCGAGCGGCTCTGGTTCATCGTCCATGTCGGGCAGCGCCGGCGAGACAGAACCCTAGCGCGGCAGGTGGGGGTCGTGGGAGGCTCACCGGGGCTCAAGCGATGGTCGGCGCAGGGAGCGAACGATGAACTAGACGACGGCGGTTCTCCTGGTACTGGCAACTTCTCCTAGGGAGGCTCCAATCAACGGCGCCTCTCCTCCTCTAAAGACACGAACTCCGGTGAAATTCTGGCCACCTGGTGCTCGCCTTGCTCCGGGAGTGAGTGGGGGTATCAGTGAGAGGTGGGGAGTGAACTGGTGTGAAGAAAATGAGCGGGGTGGCATCCTTTTATAGTGGCTGAAGGGGACCGAATGGCGCGGGTGGCGCTCGTCGGTGTCGATGGCACAAAGTGCTACTGGCATGGGTGATGATTGGGGGCGGTATCGTGCTCCCTGATGACGCTCAACGGCATGGTGGCGAGGCATGGGGCAGTGCGTGCTGGTCGGAACGTCGTAGCGCTCTAGGCGGGTCCGACAGCAATTTTAATGGCGCACAGCGTGCATGGTCCGTGCGGCGGTGAACGAGCATGTCTGGCAGGGTGCTGGGGTGCTGGTGATCACGTCTGCAAGCAGCGAGGGCGGCGCGCGATTTGTGCAAGCATGTTGAGCACGGCGCTCTGGCGCGCTCTCGACATGGTCATAGAGAGAATGGTCGCGCACTTTATGGGTGGTCTAGTGGCTGGCTCCGCTCGGGGCTGTGACTGGGAGTGGCGATGGACGGTGGTCAATGCTCCAGACAAGTTTGGCGAGGCTAGTTCTTCCTCTAGCTCGCTGGCGATATGGGGGTGGCAAGTTTGCTCTCGGCATGCTCACCATTAATGGCTAGGCTAGCTCACAATGGTGCTAAAGATTGTTAAAGAGAATAGATGATCTACTAAGAGCTTGTTGCAACCAGATATGGAACAAGGATGGCCAAATTCACTGCCGCAAATAGTGTTCGATGTTTTGTGTTTGTTGCTAACAAGGTGTTTGATGAAATGGCCGAAAGAAATTCAAATTTGAATTTTGGATTCAAACTTGGTGTGTTTGCTAGGAACATACTAGAGAGTATCTGGTTAGTTGGATTGTTCAAGGGGCACTGGTTTGGTTGGGTTTTGAAAATGTGTGATCTTCACATATGTTAAAGATTCAATTTTTAATTGTCCTTTGAATGGGGTTGCCGAATGTTTTTGCAAGTTTCAAAGGTGTGCTTTGGTTCACTTTTACTTGGTCTTGCAAGGGGTGAAAATAATTGGAAAAGTTTGTGTTTGAAATCTTGGACTAGAAACACTCAAAGTGACCTAGTGAGCAAGATTGGCAAAAACGACCATTTGGCTTATTTGATTTTTTTGATTTTTTTCTTGATTTGTTTCTGTTTGGAGATGTTTGAGATGATGTTATTTTCATCTTTAATTAAACCATTCCTTGCTATTTAGGTTAATCACAGAAGTCTATTCATGCATTCATCAAATCATCACATACACACATGGATTCATTTGGTTTTTATTTAATCAAAGTTTTTGTTAACCCTAATTTTAGTGATTAGAGTTTGATGATCATTGTTTCATATTTTTGGGATGTTACAAACGTTCCCTCCTTAAACAAAATCTCTTCCCGAGATTTGAGAAAGAAGAAATAAGATAATCTAGGATTTAAAAAGATCGGGAAACTCCGTCCTGATGTGATCTTCTCGCTCCCAGGTAGCTTCTTCTTCAGTGTGGTTGCTCCACTGAATCTTGAGAAACTTGATGCTTCGGGTTCTGGTGGTTCCGAAAGCTTCATCCAAAATACGGATGGGTACTCCGGGATACGTCAGGTCATCGTTGATCTCTATGGTCCGGTGATCGATGTTCTTGAAAACTTCAGTCTTGTCCGGAACTTCAAGGCATTTGCGAGGTAACGATATATGGAACACATTGTGCACTGCTGACATTTCCTATGGAAGTTCCAATTGATACGATACTTCTCCTCGACGATTTAGAATCTTGAAGGGTCCGATATATCTAGGGACTAACTTTCCTTTGAGTTGGAAACGCTGCATTCCCTTCAAAGGCAACACTTTGAGACACACAAAATCGCCGATATTGAAAACTAGGTCTCGGCGTATTTTGTCGGCATAACTCTTCTGTCTTGACTAGGCGGTCTTTATGTGCTCATGAATCTTGTGAACTTTCTCTTCTGCTTCTCGTAAGATGTCGGGTCCAAAATCTGACTCTCTCCTACTTCCGACCAATTCAAAGGGGTGCGACACTTCCTTCCATACATGAATTCAAATGAGGCCATTTGCAGACTATCTTGATAACGGTTGTTGTACGAAAATTCTGCGAAAGGCAGACAGTCTTCCCATTTAGATCCATAGTCTAGCACACATGCTCTCAACATATCTTCGAGTATTTGATTTACTCGCTCTGTTTGTCCATCGGTCTGAGGGTGATACGATGTGCTGAAATCTAGTCAGGTTCCTAAACCTTCTTGGACTTTCTTCCAGAATCTCGAGGTAAACTGAGTTCCTCGATCCAATATGATGTTCTTGGGGACTCCGTGCAAACTAACAATTCTAGCGATGTACAACTCTGCTAGCTTCGAACTCTGGTAAGTGTTCTTGACTGGTAAGAAATGGGCTACCTTGTACAATCTATCAACTATGACCCAGATAGAGTCATTTCCCCTACTAGAAGTAGGTAATCCGGTGATAAAGTCCATTCCAACTGAATTCCATTTCCATTCCAGAATCTGTAAGGATGGCAATAGTCCTGCGGGTCTTTGATGTCCCGACTTGACTCTCTGGAATATATCACACTTGGCGATATAGCTTCTGATTTCTCTCTTCATCTTATGCCACCAAAATTGCTCCTTCAAATCCTGATACATCTTCGTTCCTCCGGGGTGGATGGAATAAAGGGTATCATGCGCCTCTTTCAAAATAACTTCTTTCAACTCTGAATCTGCTGGTACACAAAGGCGTCCTTTGTACCATAGAACTCCTTCTTCATCTTTGGTGAATCCGGGTACTTTGCATGTACCAATACGACGTTTGATTCCGTAGATACTAGCATTTCTTTCCTACGCCTCCTTGATCCGACTGATCAAAGTTGGTTGAAGTTATATGCTAGCCAAAAATCCTCCACTCACTAATTCCATTCTAAAATCTTCCATCTCTTTGTGAAAACTTGGTTGCTCCTTCAAAATCATGGAGTTCAAGCGACACGGCAATCTGCTAAGGGCATCTGCTACCTTATTGGCTTTACCTGGGTGATAGTGAATGTCCAGATCATAATCCTTGATTAGCTCAATCCATCTTATCTTCCTCATATTCAACTCCTTCTAAGTGAATATATCCTTCAGGCTCTTGTGATCCGAATAAATCTCACAATGGTTTCCCATGAGAGAATGCCTCCATGTCTTCAGGGCTAGAACAATGGCTGCTAGTTCAAGGTCATGCGTTGGATAATTCTGTTCATGTTGCTTTAGTTGTCGGGACAAATAAGATATAACTTTGCCTTCTTGCATTAGCACACATCCGAGACAGATCTTGGATGCGTCACAATACATATCGAAGGGCTTTGTGATATCCGGCATGATCAAGATTGGTGCTGAAATCAATCTCCTCTTGAGTTCCTAAAAACTCGCTTCACATTTGTCCGTCCATTCGAACTTCTTATCTTTCTTCAATAATTGGGTCATGGGTCTAGCGATGCTCAAGAATCCTTCTACAAACTTGTGGTAGTATCCCGCTAATCCGAGAAATGCACGAACTTGGGTTCGAGTGGTTGGGGCTTGCCAATCTTCAACATCCTTCGCCTTCGCAGGGTCAACGGCAATTCCTCCGGCTGATACGATATGTCCGAGGAATCCTACCTCCTGTAACCAGAATTCACATTTGCTAAACTTGGCATATAGCTGATGCTCTCTAAGGGTTCCAAGAATGGTCCTTAGGTGTAGCTCATGTTCATCTTCTGATTTGTAATAAATCAGAATGTCATCGATGAAAACAATGAAAAACTTATCCACGAAGTCCATAAAAATCTTATTCATGAGGTTCATGAAATAAGCGGGGGCATTGGTTAATCCAAAAGACATGAAAGTATACTCTTATAATCCATATCTGGCGGTAAAGGCAGTCTTCGGAATATCCTCTGCGCGAATCTTGAATTGATGATAGCCAGTTCTAAGATCAATCTTAGATAACACTTTGGCACCAGTCAACTGGTCAAACAGGTCATTTATCTTTGGCAACGGGTACTTGTTCTTGATGGTGACATCATTCAACTTCCGATAATCCGTACACAAACTGTTACCTCCATCTTTCTTGTCGACAAACAAAACACGTGATCTCCATGGCGACGCACTTGGTTGAATCATTCCAATTTCCAGCATGGCATCCAGTTGCTTCTTTAGTTCCACTAGTTTAGATGTGTTCATACTATATGGTATCTGGGATATGGGTTCGGTTCCAAGGATTAGTTCAATGATAAACTCGATATCCCGATCTGGGGGCATACCGGGAAAACATCTGGAAATACATCGGGGTATTCACAAACTATCCGGACTTGGTCAATGATGGGCTGGGCTAGACTCTTGTTGCAATTGAATTGACGGGGCAAGGTTTCAGATACATGCTCGACTGATATTCTGGCTATACTGGTCATGGTTATGGCTTTCCTTTGTGTTTGGACATCCAATCCATTCCTAGTACTACTTCCACACCTTTAGTTCCGAGTACTATTAGAATAGCATAGAAATCTATCCCATGGATGCGGATAGGGACGGCTTTGCAAATTTGTCTAGCTTTGGTGGTTGAACCAGGTATTTGAACAATCATAACATGCTTCAATTTGGTTGGTTGAATCTTACTAGTGCATGCAAATTCTTCAGTACCAAATGAGTGTGATGCTCCAGAATCAAACAACACTCTTGCAAGTACCGAGTTAACAGAAAACATACCCAGCACGACATCTGGCGGTTCTTGGGCTTCTTCAGCATGCATGAGAAAGAGACGGCCGTGGTTGAACACGATGATGCTGCTGAGCTGGGGCATTTGCATTGAGGGTTACGGCGATCTTCTTGGAGCACTCACTGGAATAGTGACCCTTGGTTCCACATTCATAACAAGTCACTTGGGACTTGTCCTTTGCTGCAACAGGAACAACATTGCTTCCAGTCCTTGGGGCAGTGTTGGTGTTGGTGGCGGCATTGTTGTTGTTGAACTTAGGTGGTGCACGGTTGAAATTGTTGGGATTTCCGGGGTTGTTGTGGTTTCCTCTGGGCCTTGGGTTTCCATGGTTGGGATAGGTCGGACGGTTCATTGAGGGTCTTTTTGTTCTTGGGGCAAATCCTGGAGATGGGTTGGGGCGATACTTTGGTGTATGGTGGGTTCCTGGTTGATGCATCATACGACGCTTGCGGTTCTCATTAGCTTGGTTGATATTTGCTTCCATCTGAATGGCAGAGCCAACTAAGGCTTCAATATCTACAAAGGGGATATTGAATCCATGGCGAAGTACTCGGAGATTCTGCGCCGAGCCCCCGAGCGTATCACAAGCTGGAAAGCTTCGTACGCACGGGCTGGCGCGAGGATGGCACTGTCCATGGTCAAGGCACACTATGAAGATGCCGACATCGACACGGTGACCTCTGGTATCCCCGACGTCGACGATGATGGCAAAGAGATTAACCATGAAGCCATCTTGTCGTCACTCGAGGCTATGACACCAGAGTTGCCGAGTTGGTGGACGTCGTCGTCTTCGTGCCCATGAACGTCATCGATAGCGGCAACCAAGATTCTTCTGAGTCCCACCACAGCGCCGACTTCGAGGGTGGATCTCCGGATGGTGATGATGATGTCTCCAATTCACATGTGCCAAAGGAGTGAAAAACAATTTTGTAATATTTGTTTCACCTTTGGTGTATATGCAGAAAAAACTTGTTAGTGTAACTTAAGGCGGAAAACAACGATTGCTATTTCCTGCTGCTCAAGAACTAGTTTCCAGCATGTATATATTTTTTAAGCAAATGCTGGCTTATCCATTACTCGTTGTTGGAACCATGCGCTTAGGTTATGATGCCCAATGGCACCGTCAATAACCTGAGCACAAAATCGCCGACAATAAGTGCCAAAAGTCACTACTCCAGAATCCACATAAAAACGACAAAGAACGTGTAGACAAGAAAACTTAAGCTAACGCCCGTAGGCAGAATTTTCACAAGTGCAAATGCAAAGCTTGTGCATAAAGGTTTTACATGATGCAAAAATGAACACTAAAGGAGGTAAAAGACTCAGGAATATGAGTGAACCAAAGAGCTTTATTTCATTGATCATATAAGAGGTATATAATTAGATAAAAAATGCTAAGTATAAAAAGGACATAGCTGTGCTATGTTCCATGGCCAATCAAGCTCCGGGTAGTCATCATCCGGGTCACGTTGCTTACGCTTATGATCTTTGTTGGGTCTATCCTTCAGTTCATGATTGTCAACGAGGTAGTAAGACCCATTGAGTAGCGCCTTGATTATGATGAACAGTCCGTCCGATGGTGGGGATAGTTTGTGCGACTTCTTCTGCTTAAGTCGGAGCACCAAATCCCCCTCTTTAAACGAGCGATGCCGAACGCGGTGAATATGGTAGCTGCATAGCTTCTGCTGGTAGATGGTGGATCTTTGGCATGCCAAAACGCGCTCCTCCTCGAGAGGGTCCACATCTAGGCGTTTGGATTCTTCAGCGTCATCTTCGTCGTAGGCGGCAACTCTTGGTGCATCGGGAAGGATGTCGGAAGGCGGGATGGCTTCTGCTCCATATACCATGAAATAAGGGGTGTAGCCGGTGGATCTATTGGGTGTAGTTCGTAAACTCCACAGTACAGATGGCAATTCTTCCTCCTAGGCTCCAGCTGCTCTATGTAGCCGTGCCGCAAGACATGGCTTGATTCCCTGCAGAATTAATCCATTGGCTCGCTCAAACTGACCGTTGGACTGTGGGTGTGCCACAGATGCAAGGTCAAGTCAGATGCCTTTCTCCAACAATAATCCTCCACTTCTCCGAGTGACAAATTGCTGCCGTTGTTAGTGATAATGCTATGTGGGAGACCAAATCTCACCACTAGATCCCGTATAAACCTTAGGGCAGTTGCCCCATCAAGCTTTCTAATGGGTTTAGCTTCTATCCATTTAGTGAATTTATCAACTGCTACAAGCAGATGGGTAAACCCACAATGTGCCGTCTGTAACGGTCCCACCATGTCTACCCCCCAGACTGCAAACGGCCAAGTTATTGGTATTGTTCGCAATTCTTTGGCAGGAACATGTGGTTGTCGGGCATAATACTGGCATCCCATGCATGTCTCAACCAGCTTGTAGGCGTTCGCCTTCACGGTCAGCCAGTAGAATCCTTGCCAGAAGGCTTTCGCAACCAACGATCGAGGAGCGGCGTGATGCCCGCAATCTCCGAGATGGATTAGCGTAGGATTTCCATACCTTCTAGCTGGGATCACACTTTAGGTATACACCAGTAGTGCTCCTTTTGTAGAGTTGCCCATTGATTATGGTATAACCCTTTGCGCATCGTGCTATTTGCCATCTTTGTAATTCGTCGTTGGGCAAAGTTTCGTGTTCGAGATATTCCATGAACGGTTTTATCCAAGCCGGAGGGATCTTAGTCACCATGTTGACGAAAGAGTCAGCTCTATCCGGGTAGTCGATGTCGGATCCCTTCACAGATGGTGTACGCAGGTGCTCTAGGAAAACTCCTGGCGGAATTTTCTTGCGCCCTGATCCAAGCTTAGACAGCAGATCAGGCGCCTCGTTTTGCTCCCTAGGTACATAATTGACTCTGTAGCCCAAGAAGCTCTTGGCTATCTCGTCTCGTCTCGATATGTCGCCATCATAGGGTTTCGCGCATCCCAGGTGCCAGCCACCTGCTGGGCAACCAAGTCGGAATCTCCACAGCAAACTATGCGCTTGATGCCAATATCCTTGGCTACACGTAGTCCGTGAATTAGTGCTTCATACTCCGCCATGTTGTTTGTAGCCTCGAAGTGGATCTGCAGAACGTAGTGTAGCTTGTCTCTTGTTGGTGACTCTAGCAATACACCAGCCCCCGAACCGTTGAGCAGCTTTGATCCATCAAAGTGCATCACCCAGTACAATGGTTCCGGCAACGGAGTAGCATCTGGCATCTCCGTCCAATCTGCAACAAAATCCTCCAAGGCTTGTGATTTTATAGCGTCGCGTCTCTTGTAGGTGATCTCGAAGGAGGCAAGCTTAATTCCCCACATCGCGACCCTTCCCGTAGCGTCGCTGTTATTGATAATGTCGGACAGTGGAGTCTTGCTCACCACTGTGATTGGGTGCTCCTGGAAGTAATGCCTCAGCTTCCGAGAAGCAAGGAATACTCCATAAGCTATCTTCTGGTAGTGCGGGTAACGCTGCTTGGACTCCTTCAAGACCTCGCTCACATAGTACACTAGTCATTGAACTCTGTGCTCATAGCCTGGTTCCTTCCGCTCTACCACGACAACGATGCTGATTACCCGGTTGGTTGCCGCCATGTAGATTAATAGGGGCTCTCCAGGTTCGGGTGCTGCAAGGATGGGCGCTGAGGAAAGAATCTCCTTGAGCTGCTTTAATGTTGTATTTGCTTCGTCTGTCCACGTGAATTTGTCCGCCTTCTTCAGCAACTTGTACAGCGGCAGGGCCTTCTCTCCAAGTCGGCTGACGAACCGACTAACTGCTGCAACACAACCTGTTAGTCGTTGAATGTCCTTTAGGCATGTCGGATGGTTTATGTTTAAGATGGCCTTGATTTTCTCCAGATTGACCTCGATTCCACGTTGGGAAATGATGAAAACCAACAATTTGTCGGCTGGAACCCCGAGTACGCACTTCTTAGGGTTAAGCATCATGTTGTATTTCCGGAGATTATCAAAGGTTTCTTTTAAGTCGGACATTAAGTCGTTTAAATTTTTAGACATCATCGTGATATCATCCACATAGGCGTGAACGTTCCGACCTATTTGGTCGTGGAGGCAACGTTGCATTGTCCGCTGGTACGTAGCACCTGCGTTTTTCAGCCCAAAGGGCATCGTAACATAGCATAACGTGACGTATGGGGTAGTGAACAAAGTGGCCAATTGGTCCGACTTCCTCATCTTGATCTGGTGGTACCCGGAGTATGCATCGAGAAAACACAAAAGTTCCGAGCCAGCTATCGAGTCAATGACTTGGTCAATGCGAGGCAAAGCAAATGGATCTTTGGGACATGCTTTGTTCAAGCCGGTGTAATCAACGCACATTCTTAATTCATTGGTTCCCTTTTTGGGGACAAGTACAGGATTGGCTACCCATTGGGTGTGAAGGACTTCTCGGATAAATCTAGCCTTAAGTAACCTAGCTATCTCTTTGCCAATGGCGCGTCTCTTCTCATCTCCAAAGCATCGTAGAGCTTGTTTGACTGGTTTGCATTTTGGATCAATGTTTAAGCTGTGCTCGGCGAGTTCCCTAGGTACACCTTTCATGTCGACAGGTTGCCAGGAAAAGATGTCCCTATTCTCAAGGAGGAACTCGACGAGCGCGCTTTCCTATTTGGGATCCAGGTTCGTCCCAATGGTGGTGACCTTGGAGGCATCACCTACCACAAGTTCCACCGGCTTGGTCTCGATGGCGGCCTTGAACGCAGGAGCGGAGTCGGAGATCTGCTTCTTCGACGCGGGGATCTCTGAATCATTGACCTTGCTCTAGATCTCTTTAAATTCTTCGCTATAGAGGACAGCTTCTACAATGGCTTCTTCATTGATCTCGCAGTCCCTTGCCTTGGTAAAGCTTCCGGATACGGTAATGACACCGTTTGGTCCAGGTATCTTGAGCTTATTGTAGACGAAGCATGGCTTGGCCATGAATGTGTGGAATATGTCGCGGCCGAATATGATGTGGTACACACTCTTGAAGGGGTCCACCTCATAGGTCATGCGCTCTTTGCGGTAATGTTAACATCGCCAAAGGCAACCTGAAGTGTAATGCACCCTAGGGACCGAGCCTCCCGACCAGGAACTACACCGTGGAAGATGGTGTTGGTCCGCCTTAGGTTTGCCTCCGTCAAGTTCATCTCCTTCAGTGTAGCCAGGTACATGAAGTTGATGCTGCTTCCACTATCCACCATACACTTGGTGAACTCCACGCCGTCAATCAATGGGTTGATGACCATGGCGTACTGGTTCTCCGTAGGTATAAGGTCTGGGTGGTTTGTCCTGTCCCAAGTGATTGGAACATCCGACCAGCGCAGGTACTGGGGAACTGGGGGAAGAGTAGCCATCAGGATCCTCAGAGAAGTCTTCTGTTGTCGGACGGTGGGGGTGCCAAGGAAAGTGTGGTAGATTGGAGCCTTCTTTGCGAAGGGGTTCTTGCCCTTGTCGTCTCTCTTGGCGGCGTTCTTGGGGTCAACGTCTTTGTCCATATCACTTGAATCCTTGGACTCCTCCTCCTTCTTCTTCCCCTTGCCCTTGCCTCGCGGTCTGTTCTTCCGACTTCGCTTGTAGCCGGACTCCTCCGGGTCTTCCTTGAGGTTGTTGACGAACTTGGAGTGTCGATTGGTATGGGTGGCTTTGCCGTTGGCGTCGAGGTGTACGAGGCACGACATATCGCGGTACTCCTCGTAGGTTTGCGGAACGCGTAGCGGCGCTGGGGTTGTTTCACTTCCTCGTTGCTGCCCACGGCCAGCTCCCCTTGCTCAGCCACGTTGTCTGCCATCACCTCGTCCTGCAAAAGTCATGGCGACCATGTCGGTAGATTGCTTTTCTTCTGGAGCGGTTTTCTGCTTTGTACTAATGTTCCTCCGAGCTTGAGTTGGAACGGCTCTTGCCGGCAAGGAGCCGTGAGCATCGTCGTCGGCAGCTGCGAACTCACTAGCCAACTGAATCATCTGGTTCAAGTCAAGCTGGTGATTGTCCTGCAAGCGCTTCAGCTTATGTCGGAGCAACGTGCCCCTTTCCAACCCGTCGATGAAGGCATCCATGGCGGTCTGAGCGTGCACTCCTGCGCAGGAATTTTTCATGTCCAGCCAGCGAGAGAGGTAGGCGCGACATGTCTCATCTTTCTCTTGCACGCACCGCTGTAGATCTCCCACAGTGCATGGACCCTTGTAAGTACCCTCAAAGTTCTTGGTGAACGCTTCTTGCATGTCCAACCAGTTGTAGATAGATTTCTCTTGCAATTCGTCGATCCATTGACAGGCCGTGTCTGCCAACATTAATGGGAGGTACTTGACGGAGACGTTGGGGTTGCCTCCGGCAATCTCCACCGCGTTTCCGTAGTCCTGCAACCATGTGGCTGGCTTGGCGGTGCCTTCATAGGGTTTGATGGTCTTGTCCATCCAGAAACCTTTGGGGTAAGTTGCGGACCGTATTGCAGGTCCAAAGCAACGTGGTCCCAGGTATGGTCCTTCCTGGGCCTCGTGGATCTTATCGATCCACGAACGTGCATCGTATGGCTCCGGGTTCTTCTTCTTGTCAATAGGGGATGGGCTGCGTGAACGACGCGGGCCTCCTCCGCCATGGTGACTGCTTGGTGGTGACGGAGGCAGAGGTGGCAGTGGGTTAGCCTTCTTGCTGTTAACCTCCTGTGACGCCTCAAGCCCGTCACAGTTGCTTGTCAGACGCGAAGGGTCATGGCGTGACCTGCTCTTGTGTCCTTGGTTGCGCTCTCCGTCATGGTGCGTCTGCTCCGCATTGTCACGGATGACGATGCCGCACTGTTTTGGTGGGGGAATATCCGTACGATGGTGAGTCTTGTAATCTTCGCGATGTCGGGGGGACCGGGCGGTGGCGATGGGCAACGAGGTCGGGCCTTTTCTCCGTGGTCGGAGGATATGGGGATAGCATCCTTCCTGTTGCGCGCATCCCTCCGTCTTCCTTCTGATTAACCCGTCTGGGACCCGACATCAAGAGGAGATCTGTCCCTTGGCGGCTTGTACTGGCTAGATTGGCAGAGCGCTGGGTCAGACTCAAGCCTCTAAGAGGTGGCCTTTTCCTGCTACTTCACCGCCTTGGCCACTAGGTCGTAGACCTGTTCCACTGCCTCAGGCGATCTATCCTGCTCCAGAAGGTTCTTGGCGACGGCGAGGTTAAGGAGTGGGGTGGGCATCACCTGCTTGCCTTCACTCTCAATGTATGGCTTGGCTTGTGCTGGCTTCGCGGGAGCCCATCCTAGGTTGCGCCGTACACCAGGATCGTTGATGACGCGAGCCGGAGCTTTCTTAGCCTTCTGCTACAGTAAAGTCTTGTACTCGGCCTCCATTGCTCTAGCTTTCTCTATAGACTTCTGCGCGTGACCAGATCTCGATCTAGCCTAGCGCCTTGCTCCGCGATGGCCTGCGCTTCCTATAGCAGCTGCTGGCTTTTCTCATCAAGATGGGTCACGTTGCGGATATGAGCAAAGGTTAGAGGCTCGACGAGGAGATTTCCGTACATCACTCTATCAGCTGGAGTAACTTGGGCTGCTATAGACGTAGATGCTGGAGGCGGCAAGTTTGCGGTGTTGTTGTTGCTCGGGACGGTGCCGAGTTCCTGCGGCTGCTGCACTGGGTTAGGCGGAGGAGGCATGACTTTTGCGCGATCATCATCAGTAGCAATAAGTGTCCCCTTCCCCTTCTCCAGCGCTGTAGGCGGAGCTCGTCCAGGTTGATCTTCATCCATCGTCGTCCCAATGGCGACGAACACCCCTCGAGACGATGACATTGTTGGCTTGCTCGTCGCGCGAGTACTCCTCCTCCATTTCCTGCATAGCGGAGTCAAGCTCTTCTGGGCTGAAATCTATCTCCTCTGAATTTGCACTGAAATCAGCATCAAGCATGTCAATGACAGAGTCGGAGGGTGCCAGGACTTCCTCGATGAGGGGCGGTGGAGGTGCAACGGCCGTGACAATGAATGGAGGTGGTGGTGCTGCTGCGACAATGGTGGCGGGAAGTTTTGGTGGTGGTTGTTGAATCGGAGGTTCTCCATCCCTAAGCGCAAGCGCCATCTGGGCTGCTACATCAGCTTCCACGTAGTTGTTGACGGTGCTCACCATCTCTTCGAGGGTAAGGCGTCCTGTTGCCTGTTGCCGTCTTAAAGAATGTCGGAGAAGCGTGCCACAGTCCAGTCCTTCCACGAAGTGATACAAAGCGTTATCATCGGGGTAGTGGGCCAGATCGGCTCGTATACGGAGCCACCTGGCCAGGTAATCGCGGGGGTTTTCTCCTTCTCTCTAAACGCAGCGCGCTAGATCGAAGATGGTAACCACGCCGACGAACTTGGATTTGTGCTTTCCAGACGCACCGGCGAAGCCGGCGGACTTGCAGTGATATTCCACCTTTATATCCTGCACAGGGGCGGTTTGGGTGGGCCTTGAATTTTTCCGACCTTTGTCGGCAAACTCCGAAGAGAGATCCGACATCGATCCTTCCGCGAACGTATCCTTCCCGTAGGCGTTCCGTGCGGGCCTTGAACTTTTACGATCTTTGCCGGCAAACTCCGAAGAGAGATCCGACATCGATCCTTCCTCGAACGTATCCTTCCCGTAGGCGGTCCGTGTGGGCCTTGATGCTCCTCCGACTCCCAGGGAACTAGTGCCCGAGTCAGTTTCGCCGATGAAGAGGTGGATGTCTCCAATAGGAACAATCGAACACCGCGTAGGGTTCGTCTTCGCCGGGATCCAGAACTCGTCGGGAGGGACGATCGAAACGTTGCCGGAGAAGAGAACACGACCGATGGCTATTGTTTCGCCGATTCCTGTGAATATCTTGGTCCTCGCCCGCTAAAGAGCCTGAAGCACCTCTTGCCCCACGGTGGGCGCCAACTGTCGTGGTATTGCCGACTAGTACGCCATGGAGGTGCCTATATCTATCATCGTCATGATTGTGGTTCTTATATCTATCATTGTCATGACTGTGGTAGTGCTTGTTGTCATGGTGACAGTTACTGTTGTGGTGGCCACTAGTAGAAAACAGGCCATCCATTCATGCCCCCTCAGAGCATTAGTCCTGGTTGCGCCACGAACCGGGACTAATGCTGGCACGCGTCCCGGTTCGAGCGGGCACGGGGCCCGAAGGCATGCATCCCGGTTGGTAAGGGGGCATACGTCCCGGTTTGTAACACAAACCGGGGCTAAAGGTTGGGCGTCAGCCACGTGGCGTGGCACACACCTTCAGTCCCGGTTTGTGTTACAAACCGGGACGTATGCTCTCGCCCTCTATAAATGCAACGCCCCAGCCCTCTGCCTTCACTCTGTTTTTTCTTGGTGGAAGGTGTGAGGGGTGTGCTAGTTTTTTCCCCCTATGCATGCATTCAAGGTGTTTGATGAAATGTTTGAGTGAATGATCTCATTCAATTTCTCATAGAACAAAAATATAGAAGGTGTCCGAGACGCACTTGAGCTTTCTCCTCTTTATTTTCCTCGATCGAGGTTAGCAATCTTATCTTTTCTCTATCATTGATACAATGCATGTGTCGATGTGAATTGGTCATTTCACTATTTATGATGTCTAGTTTTTTGATAAACTTACTTATATGATGCATATGAATGGTCGGGAATGGATGTACGATGACCGGCGCGTAGCCGGGTATATGAAAGGTGTGGATAAATTTATCGATGTGGCTACGACAAACGAAGAGAATGGTTTTATACGTTGTCCATGTGTTCAATGTCGGAACACCAAGGAGTACTCTTCCACGAAAATCATTCGCGGCCACCTAATTATGAAAGGTTTCATGCCCAACTATAATTGCTGGACCAAGCACGGGGAAAGAGGGGTTATGATGGAAGATGGTGAAGAAGAAGATGATGATAACAACTATCATCATATGTTTCGTGAATACAGTGATACTGCAATGGAAGACAATGGAGAGGAAGGAGGTGAAGAACGGGCATCAGATGAGCCGGGTGATGAACTTGGTAGGGTCATTTATAATGCAAAGCGAGACTATGAAACAGAAAATGAGAAGTTGAAGTTAGAGGGCATGTTAGAAGATCACAAGAAATTGTTGTACCCAAATTGTGAAGATGGCAGCACAAAGCTCGGTACCACACTGGAATTGTTGCAATGGAAGGCAGAGTGTGGTCTAACTGACTCCTCATTTGAAAAGATGCTGAAAATAATGAAGCCAAAGTTTCCAAAACATAACGAACTTCCCGAGAGTACCTACGAAGCAAATAAGACTCTTTGTCCTCTAGGATTAGATGTGCAAAAGATACATGCATGCATTAATGACTGCATCCTCTACCGCGGTAAGGAGTATGAGAATTTAGATAAATGCCCAGTATGCAATGCATTTTGGTATAAAATCAGACGAGATGACCCTGATGATGTTGAGGGAGAGCCCCTCCGGAAGAGGGTTCCTGCTAAGGTTATGTGGTATGCTCCTATAATACCAAGGTTGAAACGCATGTTCAGAGACAAAGAGCATGCCAGGTTGTTGCGATGGCACAAAGAAGACCGTAAGAAAGACGGGAAGTTGAGACACCCTGCTGATGGGTCACAGTGGAGAAAAATCGAGAGAGACTTCCCAGACTTTGCAGGTGACGCAAGGAACTTATGGTTTGGTCTAAGTACGGATGGCATGAATCCTTTTGGGGAGCAGAGCTGCTGTCACAGCACCTGGCCCGTGACTCTATGTATCCACAACCTGCCTCCTTTGTTATGCATGAAGCGTAAGTTCATTATGATGCTAGTGCTCATCCAAGGCCCGAAGCAACCGGCAACGACATTGATGTGTACCTTAGGCCATTAGTTGAAGAACTCTTACAGTTGTGGGGCAAACCAGGTGTACGTGCATGGGATGAGAACAAATAGGAGCCATTTGATCTACGAGGGTTGCTATTCATAACCATCAATGATTGGCCTGCTCTTAGTAACCTTTCAGGACAGACAAACAAGGGATATAAGGCATGCACACACTATTTAGATAAGACTGAA
The DNA here is from genome assembly GCA_910589765.1 of Avena atlantica. NCBI lineage: Eukaryota > Viridiplantae > Streptophyta > Magnoliopsida > Poales > Poaceae > Avena > Avena atlantica. Next base: position 37,653,459 of record OU342736.1, read on the forward strand.
GGTACATATTTGCATAAATGCAAGAAGGTTGTGTACCTGGCGAATCGACGATTTCTTCCGACCAATCATCCCGTAAGAAAGAAAGGCAAGCATTTCAAAGGTGAGGCAGATCATCGGAAGAAGCCTGAACTCCCTGTTGGTGATGATGTATTTGGTATGGTCAAGGACATAGAAGTAATCTTTGGAAAGGGTCCCGGTGGTCAATCAGTTCCGAATGACGTCGCTACAGGAAACGCACCCATGTGGAAGAAGAAATCTATATTTTGGGAGCTGCCATATTGGAAAGTCCTGTGTGTCCGCTCTTCAATCGACGTGACGTACATGACGAAGAATCTTTGCGTGAACCTGCTAGGATTCGTAGGCATGTAATGGAAGACAAAAGATACACCAGAAGCACGGGAGGACCAACAAATTATGAATGACCCAAAGAACATGCATACACAGAACAAGACGGATAAAGGGCGTCACTTAAGTCGTGCTAGCTATGCTGTTAGCAAAGCAGAGAGGGAACTCTTTTTTGAAGTCCTTTACAGTATGAAGGTGTCGTCGGGCTTCTCATCTAATACAAAGGGGATAATAAATATGGCAGCGAAAAAGTTCCAAAACCTGAAGTCTCATGACTGTCACCTGATTATGACGCAGTTGCTTCCGATTGCATTGAGGGGGCTTCTACCGGAAAATGTTCGAGTACCCATTGTGAAGCTGTGTGCATTCCTCAATGCAATATCTCAGAAGGTTATCAATCCAGATATTCTGCCAAGGTTACAGAAGAATGTGGTACAATGTCTTGTTAGTTTTGAATTGGTGTTCCCACCATCCTTCTTCAATATTATGACGCATCTCCTGGTTCACCTAGTGGAAGAGATTGCCATTCTCGGTCCGGTATTTCTGCACAATATGTTCCCCTTTGAGAGGTTCATGGGAGTCTTAAAGAAATATGTTCATAACCGTGCTAGACCAGAAGGAAGCATCTCCAAGGGATATAGAACAGAGGAGGTCATTGAGTTTTGTGTTGACTTTATTCCTGACCTTAAGCCGATTGGTGTTTCTGACTCGCGACATGAGGGAAGACTAAGTGGAAAAGGCACGCTGGCAAAGAAAGAAATGATATGTAGGGATGGGGATTCTTTCACTAAAGCACACTACACAGTTCTACATAATTCCACCTTGGCAGCTCCGTATATCGAGGAACACAAGAATATTCTATGCTCCAAAAACCCGGGGAAGCCTGAATCACTGATTCCAGATGAACACATGAAGTCTTTCGGTGGTTGGATGCGGACAAATCTCTTGAATGACAGCACTGTTGTAGATCAGCTATACTTGTTAGTCGCGTCACCATCTTCTACTGTATTGAATTTCCAAGGGTACGAAATAAATGGGAATACATTCTACACAATAGCCGAAGATAAAAAGAGCATCAACCAAAATAGTGGTGTCCGCTTTGATGCAATAGAAGAGAATGGACAAAAGGACACATACTATGGTTACATAGAGGAGATATGGGAACTAGACTATGGAGTCTCTTTTAAGGTCCCTTTGTTTCACTGCAAATGGGTCAACCTGAATGGGGAAGGGGTAAATCTAGACCAGTTGTACGGAATGACAACAGTGGATCTTAACAATCTTGGTTATAGAGATGAACCATTCGTCCTAGCCAATGATGTGTCTCAGGTTTTCTATGTGAAGGACATGTCCTCCAGACCGAAAAAAAGAAAAAATATGCAAACGAATACATCATATGATGAGCCAAAGCGTCACATAGTTCTTTCAGGGAAAAGAAACATCGTGGGAATCAAGGACAAGACAGCCATGTCAGAAGATTATAATAAGTTTGATGAAATTCCGCCCTTCACAGTGAAAACTGACCCAAGCATTCCGCTAAGTAAAGAAGATGCTCCATGGTTACGTCTGAAGCGATCATAAGGAAGGACATATGCCAAGAAGTTCATTCTCATATTAGTAACTCTAGTTCATGTCTTTCGCGGTTTGTGGCTTCACCGAAGGATATCTTTCGCAGTTTGTGGCTTGATCGGGACTATATATAGGGGGGCCTTTAGTCCCGGTTTTGTAGTCTCAGCTTTTAATATTAATACATGTCTTGAGTGTTAGTCCCGTTTTGTGGCTGGTCCGAGACTATGAAGAAGTTGTCCCGATTCATACTTACCATTAAGATCTGATATCCAAACGCGCGCAGTCACATATTAGGGAGTGCCTCTATGACCAGTTTCTTGGAGATGCCGGAGGACTGGGATCCGGCGGCATCTCCCTGAAACTGGTCGTAGTGGTGTCCCTGCTCTCGAAAACCATCTTGGAGATGCCTCAAACTGGCTTGAGGACTGGACTGACAAGGATGCCTATTTATAGTACAAGCAGCTCGGCATAGTGTCGACAGTTACGAAATAATGTCGACACTCACCCCTATTATTCGTGCTGACTCGTGTTTTGTCCCGGTTGGTGTCTCCAACCAGGACTAAAGGTTCACCTTTAGTCCCGGTTGGTGACACGATCCGGTACAAGGTACACGCCGCATGACATAATGTCAACACTCACCCCTATCATTAGTGCTGCCTGGCCTAGCCTGCCGAAATCCCTCGAACCGGGACTAAAGATGAACCTTTAGTATATTGAAAATCCGAAAAATGAAAATCCTTCGCGTGGTGTCATATTATGTGACATAGTTGAAAGGAAAAATACCAGACTTGGTATATTGATCATGTCTCGAAAAAACCTTCACAAAATGACCTCTCATGCTCGAGGTTTCATGCCTTTTGGTCCAAATGACCGATGTTATGTGATGAATGACGGTATAGTTTGTGATGTTGTGCCCATATTATGCATGCATGTGGACATTGGTATGGAGAACAATGTTGCAGGAGGAAGTTTTCCATTTTGTCGCACGGAAAAGCCCTTTTCCATTTTCTGAGCGCAAAAAACGGGTCGTTTTGTGAAGTAACCACCAAAATGCCATTTCAGAATGCTACCGTCCCATTTTCCTAAAATACTAGACCACCTTACATGGACTATCTCCCAACCGGGACATCTCAAACCTTTTCATCCATCCCGGGTAAAAAGGACAAATGTCTGCCGAATCGGTAGGAAGTGGGTCCGGTTTGTACTACAGGTACATGATCTATCGCCCGTGATTTTTGAAAAATAATTTTTAGACTCGAAATATGTGGTTTCTTCGGAGATACAATGCAAGTTCTAACGATGCTCGTCCCCTATCTTCATGCACGCCGGTTCGACCATAGTTAGAAATTCAGAAAATTCAAAACGGGCATAATAAATTCAAAAAAAAATACAAACGATGAAAATCCTTCGTGTGGTGTCATATTATGTGATATAGTTGAAATGAAAAATACCAGACTTGGTATATTGATCATGTCTCGAAAAAACCTTCACAAAATGACCTATCATGTTCGAGGTTTCATGGTTTTCGGTCCAAATGACCCATGTTATGTGCTGAATCACGGCATAGTTTGTGATGTTGTGCCCATATTATGCATGCGTGTGTACATTGGTATGAAGAACAATGTTGGAGGAGGAAGTTTTCCTTTTTGTCGTACGGAAAAGCCATTTTCCATTTTCCGAGCGCAAAAAACGGGTCGTTTCATGAAGTAACCACCAAAATGCCGTTTCAGAATGCTACCGTCCCATTTTCCTAAAATACTAGACCACCTTACATGGACTATCTCCCAACCGGGACATCTCCAACCTTTTCATCCATCCCGGGTAAAAAGGACAAATGCCTACCGAATCGGTAGGAAGTGGGTCCGGTTTGTACTACAAGTACATGATCTATCGCCCGTTATTTTTTGAAAAAATCATTTTTAGACTCGAAATATGTGGTTTCTTCAGAGATACAATGCAAGTTCTAACGATGCTCGTCCCCTATCTTCATGCATGTCAGTTCGACCATAGTTAGAAATTCAGAAAATTCAAAACGGGCATAATAAATTAAAAAAAATCCGAACAATGAAAATCATTCGCGTGGTGTCATATTATGTAACATAGTTCAAATGTAAAATACCAGACTTGGTATATTGATCATGTCTCGAAAAAACCTTCACAAAATGACCTATCATGTTCGAGGTTTCATGGCTTTCTGTCCAAATGACCGATGTTATGTGCTGAATCACGGCATAGTTTGTGATGCTGTGCCCATATTATGCATGCGTGTGGACATTGGTATGGAGAACAATGGTGCAGGAGGAAGTTTTCCTTTTTGTCGCACGGAAAAGCCCTTTTCCATTTTCCGAGCGCAAAAAACGGGTCGTTTTTTGAAGTAACCACCAAAATGCCGTTTCATAATGCTACCGTCCCATTTTCCTAAAATACTAGACCACCTTACATGGACTATCTCCCAACCGGGACATCTCAAACCTTTTCGTCCATACCGGGTAAAAAGGACAAATGTCTACCGAATCGGTAGGAAGTGGGTCCAGTTTGTACTACAGGTACATGATCTATCGCCCGTGATTTTTTGAAAAAAATCATTTTTAGACTCGCAATATGTGGTTTCTTCAGAGATCCAATGCAAGTTCTAACGATGCTCGTCCCCTATCTTCATGCATGTCGGTTCGACAATACTTAGAAATTCAGAAAATTCAAAACAGGCATAATAAATTCAAAAAAATCCGAACAATGAAAATCCTTCGCGTGGTGTCATATTATGTGACATAGTTGAAAGGAAAAATACCAGACTTGGTATATTGATCATGTGTCGAAAAAACCTTCACAAAATGATCTATCATGTTCAAGGTTTCATGGCTTTTGTCCAAATGACCGATGTTATGTGCTGAATCACGGCATAGTTTGTGATGCTGTGCCCATATTATGCATGCGTGTGGACATTGGTATGAAGAACAATGTTGCAGGAGGAAGTTTTCTTTTTTGTCGCACGGAAAAGCCCTTTTACATTTTCCGAGCGCAAAAAAGGGGTCGTTTTGTGAAGTAACCACCAAAATGCCGTTTCAGAATGCTATCGTTCCATTTTCCTAAAATACGAGACCACCTTACATGGACTATCTCCCAACCGGGACATCTCAAACCTTTTCGTCCACCCTGGTAAAAAGGACAAATGTTTGCCGAATCGGTAGGAAGTGGGTCCAGTTTGTACTACAGGTACATGATCTATCGCCCGTGATTTTTTGAAAAAATCATTTTTAGTCTGGCAATATGTGGTGTCTTCAGAGATCCAATGCAAGTTCTAACGATGCTCGTCCCCTATCTTCATGCACACCGGTTCGACCATAGTTAGAAATTCAGAAAATTCAAAACAGGCGTAATAAATTCAAAAAAAAATCCGAACAATGAAAATCCTTCGCGTGGTGTCATATTATGTGACATAGTTGAAAGGAAAAATACCAGACTTAGTATATTGATCATGTCTCGAAAAACCTTCACAAAATGATCTATCATGTTCGAGGTTTCATGGCTTTTTGTCCAAATGACCGATGTTATGTGCTGAATCACGGTATAGTTTGTGATGCTGTGCCCATTATATGCATGCGTGTGGACATTGGTATGGAGAACAATGTTGCCGGAGGAAGTTTTCCTTTTTGTCGCACGAAAAAGCCCTTTTCCATTTTCCGAGCGCAAAAAAGGGGTCGTTTTGTGAAGTAACCACCAAAATGCCGTTTCAGAATGCTACCGTCCCATTTTCCTAAAATACTAGACCACCTTACATGGACTATCTCCCAACCGGGACATCTCAAACCTTTTCGTCCATCCCGGGTAAAAAGGAAAAAATGTCTGCCGAATCGGAAGGAAGTGGGTCCGGTTTGTACTACAGGTACATGATCTATCGCCCGTGATTTTTTGAAAAAAACATTTTTAGACTCGCAATATGTGGTTTCTTCAGAGATCCAATGCAAGTTCTAACGATGCTCGTCCCCTATCTTCATGCACACCAGTTCGACCATAGTTAGAAATTCAGAAAATTCAAAACAGGCATAATAAATTCAAAAAAATCCGAACAATGAAAATCCTTCGCGTGGTGTCATATTATGTGACATAGTTGAAAGGAAAAATACCAGACTTGGTATATTGATCATGTGTCGAAAAAACCTTCACAAAATGATCTATCATGTTCCAGGTTTCATGGCTTTCTGTCCAAACGACCGATGTTATGTGCTGAATCACGGTATAGTTTGTGATGTTGTGCCCATATTATGCATGCGTGTGGACATTGGTATGGAGAACAATGGTGCAGGAGGAAGTTTTCCTTTTTGTCGCACGGAAAAGCCCTTTTCCATTTTCCGAGCGCAAAAAACGGGTCGTTTTTTGAAGTAACCACCAAAATGCCATTTCAGAATGCTACCGTCCCATTTTCCTAAAATACTAGACCACCTTACATGGACTATCTCCCAACCGGGACATCTCAAACCTTTTCGTCCATACCGGGTAAAAAGGACAAATGTCTACCGAATCGGTAGGAAGTGGGTCCAGTTTGTACTACAGGTACATGATCTATCGCCCGTGATTTTTTGAAAAAAATCATTTTTAGACTCGCAATATGTGGTTTCTTCAGAGATCCAATGCAAGTTCTAACGATGCTCGTCCCCTATCTTCATGCATGTCGGTTCGACAATACTTAGAAATTCAGAAAATTCAAAACAGGCATAATAAATTCAAAAAAATCCGAACAATGAAAATCCTTCGCGTGGTGTCATATTATGTGACATAGTTGAAAGGAAAAATACCAGACTTGGTATATTGATCATGTGTCGAAAAAACCTTCACAAAATGATCTATCATGTTCAAGGTTTCATGGCTTTTGTCCAAATGACCGATGTTATGTGCTGAATCACGGCATAGTTTGTGATGCTGTGCCCATATTATGCATGCGTGTGGACATTGGTATGAAGAACAATGTTGCAGGAGGAAGTTTTCTTTTTTGTCGCACGGAAAAGCCCTTTTACATTTTCCGAGCGCAAAAAGGGGTCGTTTTGTGAAGTAACCACCAAAATGCCGTTTCAGAATGCTATCGTTCCATTTTCCTAAAATACGAGACCACCTTACATGGACTATCTCCCAACCGGGACATCTCAAACCTTTTCGTCCACCCTGGTAAAAAGGACAAATGTTTGCCGAATCGGTAGGAAGTGGGTCCAGTTTGTACTACAGGTACATGATCTATCGCCCGTGATTTTTTGAAAAAATCATTTTTAGTCTGGCAATATGTGGTGTCTTCAGAGATCCAATGCAAGTTCTAACGATGCTCGTCCCCTATCTTCATGGACACCGGTTCGACCATAGTTAGAAATTCAGAAAATTCAAAACAGGCGTAATAAATTCAAAAAAAAATCCGAACAATGAAAATCCTTCGCGTGGTGTCATATTATGTGACATAGTTGAAAGGAAAAATACCAGACTTAGTATATTGATCATGTCTCGAAAAACCTTCACAAAATGATCTATCATGTTCGAGGTTTCATGGCTTTTTGTCCAAATGACCGATGTTATGTGCTGAATCACGGTATAGTTTGTGATGCTGTGCCCATTATATGCATGCGTGTGGACATTGGTATGGAGAACAATGTTGCCGGAGGAAGTTTTCCTTTTTGTCGCACGAAAAAGCCCTTTTCCATTTTCCGAGCGCAAAAAGGGGTCGTTTTGTGAAGTAACCACCAAAATGCCGTTTCAGAATGCTACCGTCCCATTTTCCTAAAATACTAGACCACCTTACATGGACTATCTCCCAACCGGGACATCTCAAACCTTTTCGTCCATCCCGGGTAAAAAGGAAAAAATGTCTGCCGAATCGGAAGGAAGTGGGTCCGGTTTGTACTACAGGTACATGATCTATCGCCCGTGATTTTTTGAAAAAAACATTTTTAGACTCGCAATATGTGGTTTCTTCAGAGATCCAATGCAAGTTCTAACGATGCTCGTCCCCTATCTTCATGCACACCAGTTCGACCATAGTTAGAAATTCAGAAAATTCAAAACAGGCATAATAAATTCAAAAAAATCCGAACAATGAAAATCCTTCGCGTGGTGTCATATTATGTGACATAGTTGAAAGGAAAAATACCAGACTTGGTATATTGATCATGTGTCGAAAAAACCTTCACAAAATGATCTATCATGTTCCAGGTTTCATGGCTTTCTGTCCAAACGACCGATGTTATGTGCTGAATCACGGTATAGTTTGTGATGTTGTGCCCATATTATGCATGCGTGTGGACATTGGTATGGAGAACAATGGTGCAGGAGGAAGTTTTCCTTTTTGTCGCACGGAAAAGCCCTTTTCCATTTTCCGAGCGCAAAAAACGGGTCGTTTTGTGAAGTAACCACCAAAATGCCATTTCAGAATGCTACCGTCCCATTTTCCTAAAATACTAGACCACCTTACATGGACTATCTCCCAACCGGGACATCTCAAACCTTTTCGTCCATCCCGGGTAAAAAGGACAAATGTCTACCGAATCGGTAGGAAGTGGGTCCAGTTTGTACTACAGGTACATGATCTATCGCCCGTGATTTTTTGAAAAAAATCATTTTTAGACTCGCAATATGTGGTTTCTTCAGAGATCCAATGCAAGTTCTAACGATGCTCGTCCCCTATCTTCATGCACGCCGGTTCGACCATAGTTAGAAATTCAGAAAATTCAAAACGGGCATAATAAATTCAAAAAAAAATACAAACGATGAAAATCCTTCGTGTGGTGTCATATTATGTGATATAGTTGAAATGAAAAATACCAGACTTGGTATATTGATCATGTCTCGAAAAAACCTTCACAAAATGACCTATCATGTTCGAGGTTTCATGGTTTTCGGTCCAAATGACCCATGTTATGTGCTGAATCACGGCATAGTTTGTGATGTTGTGCCCATATTATGCATGCGTGTGTACATTGGTATGAAGAACAATGTTGGAGGAGGAAGTTTTCCTTTTGTCGTACGGAAAAGCCCTTTTCCATTTTCCGAGCGCAAAAAACGGGTCGTTTCATGAAGTAACCACCAAAATGCCGTTTCAGAATGCTACCGTCCCATTTTCCTAAAATACTAGACCACCTTACATGGACTATCTCCCAACCGGGACATCTCCAACCTTTTCATCCATCCCGGGTAAAAAGGACAAATGCCTACCGAATCGGTAGGAAGTGGGTCCGGTTTGTACTACAAGTACATGATCTATCGCCCGTTATTTTTTGAAAAAATCATTTTTAGACTCGAAATATGTGGTTTCTTCAGAGATACAATGCAAGTTCTAACGATGCTCGTCCCCTATCTTCATGCATGTCAGTTCGACCATAGTTAGAAATTCAGAAAATTCAAAACGGGCATAATAAATAAAAAAAATCCGAACAATGAAATCATTCGCGTGGTGTCATATTATGTAACATAGTTCAAAGGTAAAATACCAGACTTGGTATATTGATCATGTCTCGAAAAAACCTTCACAAATGACCTATCATGTTCGAGGTTTCATGGCTTTCTGTCCAAATGACCGATGTTATGTGCTGAATCACGGCATAGTTTGTGATGCTGTGCCCATATTATGCATGCGTGTGGACATTGGTATGGAGAACAATGGTGCAGGAGGAAGTTTTCCTTTTTGTCGCACGGAAAAGCCCTTTTCCATTTTCCGAGCGCAAAAAACGGGTCGTTTTTTGAAGTAACCACCAAAATGCCGTTTCATAATGCTACCGTCCCATTTTCCTAAAATACTAGACCACCTTACATGGACTATCTCCCAACCGGGACATCTCAAACCTTTTCGTCCATACCGGGTAAAAAGGACAAATGTCTACCGAATCGGTAGGAAGTGGGTCCAGTTTGTACTACAGGTACATGATCTATCGCCCGTGATTTTTTGAAAAAAATCATTTTTAGACTCGCAATATGTGGTTTCTTCAGAGATCCAATGCAAGTTCTAACGATGCTCGTCCCCTATCTTCATGCATGTCGGTTCGACAATACTTAGAAATTCAGAAAATTCAAAACAGGCATAATAAATTCAAAAAAATCCGAACAATGAAAATCCTTCGCGTGGTGTCATATTATGTGACATAGTTGAAAGGAAAAATACCAGACTTGGTATATTGATCATGTGTCGAAAAAACCTTCACAAAATGATCTATCATGTTCAAGGTTTCATGGCTTTTGTCCAAATGACCGATGTTATGTGCTGAATCACGGCATAGTTTGTGATGCTGTGCCCATATTATGCATGCGTGTGGACATTGGTATGAAGAACAATGTTGCAGGAGGAAGTTTTCTTTTTTGTCGCACGGAAAAGCCCTTTTACATTTTCCGAGCGCAAAAAAGGGGTCGTTTTGTGAAGTAACCACCAAAATGCCGTTTCAGAATGCTATCGTTCCATTTTCCTAAAATACGAGACCACCTTACATGGACTATCTCCCAACCGGGACATCTCAAACCTTTTCGTCCACCCTGGTAAAAAGGACAAATGTTTGCCGAATCGGTAGGAAGTGGGTCCAGTTTGTACTACAGGTACATGATCTATCGCCCGTGATTTTTTGAAAAAATCATTTTTAGACTGGCAATATGTGGTGTCTTCAGAGATCCAATGCAAGTTCTAACGATGCTCGTCCCCTATCTTCATGCACACCGGTTCGACCATAGTTAGAAATTCAGAAAATTCAAAACAGGCGTAATAAATTCAAAAAAAATCCGAACAATGAAAATCCTTCGCGTGGTGTCATATTATGTGACATAGTTGAAAGGAAAAATACCAGACTTAGTATATTGATCATGTCTCGAAAAACCTTCACAAAATGATCTATCATGTTCGAGGTTTCATGGCTTTTTGTCCAAATGACCGATGTTATGTGCTGAATCACGGTATAGTTTGTGATGCTGTGCCCATTATATGCATGCGTGTGGACATTGGTATGGAGAACAATGTTGCCGGAGGAAGTTTTCCTTTTTGTCGCACGAAAAAGCCTTTTCCATTTTCCGAGCGCAAAAAAGGGGTCGTTTTGTGAAGTAACCACCAAAATGCCGTTTCAGAATGCTACCGTCCCATTTTCCTAAAATACTAGACCACCTTACATGGACTATCTCCCAACCGGGACATCTCAAACCTTTTCGTCCATCCGGGTAAAAAGGAAAAATGTCTGCCGAATCGGAAGGAAGTGGTCCGGTTTGTACTACAGGTACATGATCTATCGCCCGTGATTTTTGAAAAAACATTTTTAGACTCGCAATATGTGGTTTCTTCAGAGATCCAATGCAAGTTCTAACGATGCTCGTCCCCTATCTTCATGCACACCAGTTCGACCATAGTTAGAAATTCAGAAAATTCAAAACAGGCATAATAAATTCAAAAAAATCCGAACAATGAAAATCCTTCGCGTGGTGTCATATTATGTGACATAGTTGAAAGGAAAAATACCAGACTTGGTATATTGATCATGTGTCGAAAAAACCTTCACAAAATGATCTATCATGTTCCAGGTTTCATGGCTTTCTGTCCAAATGACCGATGTTATGTGCTGAATCACGGCATAGTTTGTGATGCTGTGCCCATATTATGCATGCGTGTGGACATTGGTATGGAGAACAATGGTGCAGGAGGAAGTTTTCCTTTTTGTCGCACGGAAAAGCCCTTTTCCATTTTCCGAGCGCAAAAAACGGGTCGTTTTGTGAAGTAACCACCAAAATGCCATTTCAGAATGCTACCGTCCCATTTTCCTAAAATACTAGACCACCTTACATGGACTATATCCCAACCGGGACATCTCAAACCTTTTCGTCCATCCCGGGTAAAAAGGACAAATGTCTACCGAATCGGTAGGAAGTGGGTCCAGTTTGTACTACAGGTACATGATCTATCGCCCGTGATTTTTTGAAAAAAATCATTTTTAGACTCGCAATATGTGGTTTCTTCAGAGATCCAATGCAAGTTCTAACGATGCTCGTCCCCTATCTTCATGCACGCCGGTTCGACCATAGTTAGAAATTCAGAAAATTCAAAACGGGCATAATAAATTCAAAAAAAATACAAACGATGAAAATCCTTCGTGTGGTGTCATATTATGTGATATAGTTGAAATGAAAAATACCAGACTTGGTATATTGATCATGTCTCGAAAAAACCTTCACAAAATGACCTATCATGTTCGAGGTTTCATGGTTTTCGGTCCAAATGACCGATGTTATGTGCTGAATCACGGCATAGTTTGTGATGTTGTGCCCATATTATGCATGCGTGTGGTACATTGGTATGAAGAACAATGTTGGAGGAGGAAGTTTTCCTTTTTGTCGTACGGAAAAGCCATTTTCCATTTTCCGAGCGCAAAAAAGGTCGTTTCATGAAGTAACCACCAAAATGCCGTTTCAGAATGCTACCGTCCCATTTTCCTAAAATACTAGACCACCTTACATGGACTATCTCCCAACCGGGACATCTCCAACCTTTTCATCCATCCCGGGTAAAAAGGACAAATGCCTACCGAATCGGTAGGAAGTGGGTCCGGTTTGTACTACAAGTACATGATCTATCGCCCGTTATTTTTTGAAAAAATCATTTTTAGACTCGAATATGTGGTTTCTTCAGAGATACAATGCAAGTTCTAACGATGCTCGTCCCCTATCTTCATGCATGTCAGTTCGACCATAGTTAGAAATTCAGAAAATTCAAAACGGGCATAATAAATTAAAAAAAATCCGAACAATGAAAATCATTCGCGTGGTGTCATATTATGTAACATAGTTCAAATGTAAAATACCAGACTTGGTATATTGATCATGTCTCGAAAAAACCTTCACAAAATGACCTATCATGTTCGAGGTTTCATGGCTTTCTGTCCAAATGACCGATGTTATGTGCTGAATCACGGCATAGTTTGTGATGCTGTGCCCATATTATGCATGCGTGTGGACATTGGTATGGAGAACAATGGTGCAGGAGGAAGTTTTCCTTTTTGTCGCACGGAAAAGCCCTTTTCCATTTTCCGAGCGCAAAAAACGGGTCGTTTTTTGAAGTAACCACCAAAATGCCGTTTCATAATGCTACCGTCCCATTTTCCTAAAATACTAGACCACCTTACATGGACTATATCCCAACCGGGACATCTCAAACCTTTTCGTCCATACCGGGTAAAAAGGACAAATGTCTACCGAATCGGTAGGAAGTGGGTCCAGTTTGTACTACAGGTACATGATCTATCGCCCGTGATTTTTTGAAAAAAATCATTTTTAGACTCGCAATATGTGGTTTCTTCAGAGATCCAATGCAAGTTCTAACGATGCTCGTCCCCTATCTTCATGCATGTCGGTTCGACAATACTTAGAAATTCAGAAAATTCAAAACAGGCATAATAAATTCAAAAAAATCCGAACAATGAAAATCCTTCGCGTGGTGTCATATTATGTGACATAGTTGAAAGGAAAAATACCAGACTTGGTATATTGATCATGTGTCGAAAAAACCTTCACAAATGACCTATCATGTTCGAGGTTTCATGGCTTTCGGTCCAAATGACCGATGTTATGTGCTGAATCACGGCATAGTTTGTGATGCTGTGCCCATATTATGCATGCGTGTGGACATTGGTTAGGAGAACAATGTTGCAGGAGGAAGTTTTCCTTTTTGTCGCACGCAAAAGCCCTTTTTCATTTTCCGAGCGCAAAAAAGGGGTCGTTTTGTGAAGTAACCACCAAAATGCCGTTTCAGAATGCTACCGTCCCATTTTCCTAAAATACTAGACCACCTTACATGGACTATCTCCCAACCGGGACATCTCAAACCTTTTCGTCCACCCGGGTAAAAAGGACAAATGTCTGCCGAATCGGTAGGAAGTGGGTCCGGTTTGTACTACAGGTACATGATCTATCGCCCGTGATTTTTTGAAAAAATCATTTTTAGACTCGCAATATGTGGTTTCTTCAGAGATCCAATGCAAGTTCTAACGATGCTCGTCCCCTATCTTCATGCACACCGGTTCGACCATAGTTAGAAATTCAGAAATTCAAAACGGGCATAATAAATTCAAAAAAAAATCCGAACAATGAAAATCCTTCGCGTGGTGTCATATTATGTGACATAGTTGAAAGGAAAAATACCAGACTTGGTATATTGATCATGTCTCGAAAAACCTTCACAAAATGACCTATCATGTTCGAGGTTTCATGGCTTTCGGTCCAAATGACCGATGTTATGTGCTGAATCACGGCATAGTTTGTGATGCTGTGCCCATTATATGCATGCGTGTGGACATTGGTATGGAGAACAATGTTGCAGGAGGAAGTTTTCCTTTTTGTCGCACGCAAAAGCCCTTTTCCATTTTCCGAGCGCAAAAAAGGGTCGTTTTGTGAAGTAACCACAAAATGCCGTTTCAGAATGCTACCGTCCCATTTTCCTAAAATACTAGACCACCTTACATGGACTATCTCCCAACCGGGACATCTCAAACCTTTTCGTCCATCCCGGGTAAAAAGGACAAATGTCTGCCGAATCGGTAGGAAGTGGGTCCGGTTTGTACTACAGGTACATGATCTATCGCCCGTGATTTTTTGAAAAAATCATTTTTAGACTCGCAATATGTGGTTTCTTCAGAGATCCAATGCAAGTTCTAACGATGCTCGTCCCCTATCTTCATGCACACCGGTTCGACCATAGTTAGAAATTCAGAAAATTCAAAACGGCATAATAAATTCAAAAAAAATCCGAACAATGAAAATCCTTCGCGTGGTGTCATATTATGTGACATAGTTGAAAGGAAAAATACCAGACTTGGTATATTGATCATGTCTCGAAAAACCTTCACAAAATGACCTATCATGTTCGAGGTTTCATGGCTTTCGGTCCAAATGACCGATGTTATGTGCTGAATCACGGCATAGTTTGTGATGCTGTGCCCATATTATGCATGCGTGTGGACATTGGTATGGAGAACAATGTTGCAGGAGGAGTTTTTCTTTTTGTCGCACGGAAAAGCCCTTTTCCATTTTTCCGAGCGCAAAAACGGGTCGTTTTGTGAAGTAACCACCAAAATGCCGTTTCAGAATGCTACCGTCCCATTTTCCTAAAATACTAGACCACCTTACATGGACTATCTCCCAACCGGGACATCTCAAACCTTTTCGTCCACCCTGGTAAAAAGGACAAATGTCTGCGAATCGGTAGGAAGTGGGTCCGGTTTGTACTACAGGTACATGATCTATCGCCCGTGATTTTTTGAAAAAATCATTTTAGACTCGCAATATGTGGTTTCTTCAGAGATCCAATGCAAGTTCTAACGATGCTCGTCCCTATCTTCATGCACACCGGTTCGACCATAGTTAGAAATTCAGAAAATTCAAAACGGGCATAATAAATTCAAAAAAAATCCGAACAATGAAAATCCTTCGCGTGGTGTCATATTATGTGACATAGTTGAAAGGAAAAATACCAGACTTGGTATATTGATCATGTCTCGAAAATACCTTCACAAAATGACCTATCATGTTCGAGTTTCATGGCTTTCGGTCCAAATGACCGATGTTATGTGCTGAATCACGGCATAGTTTGTGATGTGTGCCCATATATGCATGCGTGTGGACATTGGTATGGAGAAACAATGTTGCAGGAGAAGTTTTCCTTTTTGTGTCGCACGAAAAAGCCCTTTTCCATTTTCCGAGCGCAAAAAACGGGTCGGTTTGTGAAGTAACCACCAAAA